>JAODAL010044633.1:0-32687 GCA_025379985.1 Phyllomedusa bahiana | reverse complement strand
AATCAACACTACTGGCCGCCCTTAAGATCGGTAGGCTTGTCATCCTGAAATTTCTAAAGCGCTACCCAGGTCTGGACTGCCTGCTGAGGAAGGCTCGAGGTTCGCACCCTGCTTCGTCCCGCCTGGCTGCGTTGCAGCGTTAGCTCGGCCTCCCCGGCAACCGTCTCATTGTTGACGTGGTAACACGCTGGAATTCCGCCCTCCACATGCTCCAACGATTGTGGCAGCAGCGCAATGCCATTATGCAGTACGGAGTGACACATGGCCTGACAAGCAGCGGCGCGGACCTCGGGTGTTGAGCCACGAGAGCGGAGGCAGGTGAAAGAGCTCTGCAGCATCCTTGACAGTTTTGAAGAAGTCAGTGCGGACAATGCCCTTGTCAGCATGACCATTGTGGTGATCTTAGTTCTGGAACAATCGTTGGACACTCTGAAACATCTTTTCCCATGAGCGACGGAGGAGGAGCACGACACAGATGCGGACACGGAGCCTTTCTCTCCGTCGAATCCACAAGGCCCGACAGTTTCACAATTTTATTGGTCTTCATTAGGCAGTGGTTCGGGTTCCAGGGCTAGTGCAAGGCGCCGTCTCAGCTCTCAGGGTGCATCATCTGAGGCAAGTCAGGGCTGAATTGAAGCTGTGCCGGAGGAAGCGGAGGAGGAGGAGGATGAAGTATTCCTGGACACCGACTTTACCGACGTCCCTGCCTTGGAAAAAGGTTGGCACGAATTTGAGGCGGAGGAGGAAGATGAGGAAGATCAGTTTGCTATTGCCCCTCGACCCAGAGGCTTGGGAAATCAAGGCTCAATCTCTCACATGAGTGCTTGAATGCTCCACTTCCTCCAACATGATCCTCGCATTAGGCCCAAATCAAACTGAACAACAGTTACTGGGTGGCCACCTCCTCGATCCCCGGTACAAAGCAAAACTCAGCACTTTCCTTCCAACCCCCCAAATAAGAGTAAAATGCAGGAATTGGAGTCCGTGCTGTTTGATCAACTGGAGACATCTGTTGCGTCTGATTCACGTTCTTCAAATGTCACGGTGGAACAACGTCAGCAACGTGATAGCAGTAGAGCACCAAGTAGCCGTAGCGGCAGCAGTAGGCATTGTGGCAGAAGCCTAATGGGTGACCTCTGGCAATTTTTTATTTTACCACCTCACCAAAGCATGTAATGCAAGGCACGCTACAACACACAGAGACCGGCTTAAGATCATGGTGCACGACTATCTGCGTCTCAACACCGATGTTTTTTGGATGTGTTCAGGACCCAAACGACCTCTGGGTATTTCCAAAAATGGATTTAATGGCATTTAGCTCGCTCGTCACGCCCTAGAGGGGTTATCCTGCCCGCAGCCAAGCGTCATATCTGACGGACCTTCAGCACAGCTGGAGGAGTCATTACAGACAAACGCATCCCGGGTTTCCACAGATTTAATGTGGATTGTTTGACCCTTTTATCAAGATGAATCAGGCATGGATCGCTGATGATGTTGTGGCCCCAATTGCCGAGGTCCACGATTTAGTTGCCGGTCTACTTCACATTCCTCTTCCAAAAGAAATGATCCACTTCAAAACTTTTTTTTTAAATGATAATTTCTTACAGCAATTTTTATTCTCAGTTACCAAAAGTTCATTTTCCTGGTTTTGCGGTTAGGAGACTGTAAAAGACACCAAGGTTTCATGAAAAAACGTTTTCCATTTACTCTTTACTTTAAAATTTTTCGCTTTGTAAATGGTTTTGGGTCTGGTGTGTGAGTAAAACTATTCTGGTTTCCTTTGGGAAAAAGAAATGGGGTTTTTAAAGGGAAATTTTCCCTCAAAATTTTTAACAGGGGGTGAGAATCATTTTTGTAATTTTTGGGGGCTGTTGCTGTGAGTACAGCTATAATCATGGGTTTTTTTTGAAAAACAAAAATGTGGCTTCAAAGTGGCATTTTCCCCATACAATTTTTAAACGTGGGGGAAAAGTCATTTTTTTAATTTTTTGGGTAGTGCTTGAAAGCAGCAATACACATTTTCCTTTTAAAAAAAAAAATTTGTTTTCTAACAGAATTTTGTTTTCCAATTTCAAGAGGGGCCCCAAGGGTATTTTTGATTTTTTGGGGGCATTTTGCTGTGAAATGCACTTCTACAGGTTATTGAAAAAAATGTGGTTTTAAAACATTTTTTCTTCACTTTTGTCAAGGTGGTCAAGGGTATGGTGTTTCAAAAGGAATGGGTTTGGACACTGTTAATGGCCCCAAATTGCAAAATGACTTTTTTTTCAAGTCTTTAACATAGCTAGAACCCCTGTAGTGGGACAACCCATTAATAAAATCAAAAAAAAAGAAAAAACCAAGAGCGGGGGGATTCCATCCTAAAAATGGTGGTTAAAAGACTCCTTTTTCCGTACTTTTTAATCTGTGGGTCAACGGGTTTTAAACCCCTTACCCCGGAGCATTTTTGGGCCTCTCTGACAGACCCCCATTTTTGAAATCTGTCATGTGTCATTTATGTGGAATCTTTTTGACACTTTAAACCCTACCTTGGTTAGAGATTTTTCTCGGGAAATTGTGCTTTAAAGATGTAAAAAATTTTTGGTACAAAAAATGCTTGCTTTTTGTAAAAAAATTTTAAAGTATGGGTTGAAAAATTTGTAAAAATTTAAAATTTTTTAAAAACTTAAAAAATTTCTGCATGTAAGACAGTGAATTCCATAAAATAGTTTATAATGCATTTGCATATGTCTGCTGTTATTTGGCTTCATTTTTTTTAAATGTCTTTTTTTTTTTTTCGACATTGGGGGCAAAAAAATTTAGTGAAATTTTAAAATTTAAAGAAAATTCAATTATTTTTTTTGGGACCCGTTGTTTTTAAGTGATTTTGATTGCCCTGTATGTTAGATACCCCAAAAATGACCTCATCAAAAAAATACACCCCTTAAAGTATTAAAAAACCGCATTTAGGAAGTTTTTCCCCCTTTAGGTGTTTTCACGGAAAATTAAAGCAAAGGGGAAAGTGAAATTTCAAAAATTTCACTTTTTTTGCAGATTTTCAATTTTTATCATTGTTCAAAGAATACGGTAAGTGAATCAGAGAAATGCAATTTAATATGATTCCCGTTTGCTGTTTTCGAGTTTCCCCCATATGTGGCCCTAGCCATTATTTGGTAAACCCAAAAGCCCCAAAATGGGGACCTTACGGACTCTGGGGTCTCTTTTCATTACGATTTTTTTAGGGGCCATTTCAGGTTTGGGACCCCCTAAGTGCTAAAATTTAAATAAATGCCCCTAAAAATACCCATATTGGAAATAAACCCCTTAAGGTTTATCCGGGGTGTAGTGATATATCGACCCACAGTTGTTTCACAAAATTTTTGCGTTAGGCTGTGAAAATTAAAAAAAATTTTTTTTTCCAATAATCTAATTTTAGCTGAAAATTTTTAATTTTTTCAAGGATCCTGGTAAAAAAGGACCCAAAACTTTGTTACGCAATTTCTTCCAAGTTTTTGGCAATACCATACATGTGGTGTAAACTGCTTTTTTTGGGGGCTGGAGGGGTATAAGGGGGAGTGTATTTTGCTTTTTGGGCGAAATTTTGGGGGGGCCGTCGCATTTAAAAGCCCCCAAAAATACCAAAAACGGTGAACCTTCCAGAAGCCCCCCCATTTTGGGTTTTGCCCCCTCATAGATCTATTGGGGGTTTTTGTACATTTTGGGTCAAGGGTTTCAAATTTTTTTTTTTTTGCATTGGGCTATGGGAAAAAAAGAGGGGAAAAAAGCAGTTTCCACTTGTTTTTTGGGCTTCAAATTTTCAGCGTTCCCGGCAGATAAATGATAGGAAAACTTTATTTGGGGGGCGGTAAATTGCAATGTATGATTTTATATGTTTTTTTATGTTTATTCTTTTACCAATGGAAATAGGGTTTTAAAAAAATTGGTTTTTATGTTGTCCTGTTCTGAACCATAAAATTTTCAGTTTTCGTATCGGAGTGATTATGGGTTTTTTTTGTGGATGAGTTGAGTTTTTTTTTATACCAAAAATGGGGGCTATGCCGCTTTGATCACTTTTTTTAAGGTTTTTTGAGGCATTTTGAACAAAATACAACATTCTGGGGTGTTTTCTATTTTTATTTTTTTACGCGGTCCCGTGGATAGCTGAATGTTAGTATTATCAGCAGGTGATACGTTTTTCAGCGTACCCAATTTTTTTTTTTTTATGTTTTCGCTTTTACAAATAAAAAACTTTTATTTAAAAAGGAAAACGTTTTTGCATCGCCATAGTCTGAGAGCCATAAAATTTTTAATTTTTCTGTGTGAGTGTGTGGGGTGGTTTTTTGCGGGATGGTTGGTTTTTTTTGGTATCATTTTTGTGGGGACAAGACTTTTTGATCAGTTTTAAATCCGTTTTTTTTGGGAAAGGGAGGGTGAAGAAAAATTTCTGCAATCTGTAGTGTTTTTTTATTTTTTTTTTTAACAGCGCCAGGCAGTATCCTAACAAGTTGCTTTTTCTTGTGGGTCGATACGTTATGGCGATACCCCCAAATTTTTTTTGTTTTTTTAAATTTTGGGGGCACTTTAAAAAAAAAAAAAGGGGTTTTTATTGTGTTAAATTATTTTGCATCGCTGTTTCTGAGGCCATAATTTTAATTTTTATATACAGAGACGTGTAAGGACTTTTTTTTTGAAGGGGGTGAACTGCTTTTAAATTGGTAAAACTTTTGGGATTTATATGAGTTTTTTATCGCTTTTTATTCCATTTTTGTGCTGAGGATGTAAAAAATGCAATTCTGTGCTGTTTCTTTTTTTGTTTTTAGGCGTTACCGTCGGGGTTTAAATTAACTAAAGATTTTTAGGGTGGGGTTGACCGGGGTTCCAAAAATGGGTCTTTATTTATTTTTTACTTTTTTTTGGGGGTTGGCGTTTGAAAGGGAAAAGGGAGGTACTGGTTTTTAATTTTTTTTTGTGTTTGTGTTTTACTTTTTTTTTTACTTTTTCACATTTTTTTACTTTTCCCCAGTGAGGATTTTAACAGAAAAATCTCACTGGGGAACAGCATACATTAGATTGCTGTTTAAAGAGGCGATTTTGTGCACAGCGTTATGCTGTGCAGGGGTCGCCATGGCAATAGTGACACCATGCCCACAATGCATTGTGGGCTAGGTGACGTCACCAGCTCCCGGATGTTTCAGAAAGCATGGGGAGTCCGATGGAGACGGGACCCCGGATCTGTGCCGCTGCCTCGCCGTCGTAGGCAGAGGGAGCTCACTCTCTGCCTGCGCCTTATTATTGCGGCCATGACAGGCTGGGGTTTAATGATGCGTTTTTTCCCGCGGCGGGCTAAACTCGGCGGGGGGTGATGGTACATGAAGTCAGCGGTAATTTACTGGGTTCCATGTCGCGATCGCGGCGCGGCTGCCCCGCAAGCCCGCGGGATCGCCAGGGCGTATGATACGTCCATTTGCGGGAAGTCACTTCCACTAGGGCTTTATGCATACGCCCAATGTCGGGAAGGGGTTAAGGGTCATGCTGCATTCCAGGACAGGGATAGTCAATGTCCAGTTCAAGTTCAGGCATGACATTTTAATTTGTGATTTCTCACCTCTTTCCACAAGTGTCACCCGCTGCAGAGGATCTGACAAGGAGGCCTTATATGTTTTATGTCCATCAAATTAGGGAAGACTGCCCTAGTGGGATGTTTTGGATCCCTTATTGGAGTTAGCAAATTACTGTAAATATAAGGCTACCCTGTTGATAGGTGGGGTTACACCAGATTTGTTAATGGGAAAAGGAGTTTTTCCCTTCACAACTAGAAATGGATAAATTGAGAGGTTGAAATCAGGTTTTTAATAGTGTGTATAGAGGTTTAGTGTTATACAGAATAAAAGTTACGTTTTAGTGCTTTATAGATTGAGAACTGTTAGAGTTCAAGTTTGCCTATGGCGAAATAGTAAATATAGTGATTAAGAGTCACTCTTTGTTCTCTTACTAGTTTCCCATTTTTTTGGAGACTATTCAACAGTTTTTTGGCGCAAATAAAACAAAAAAATAGGGGGCCCTTAATGGGACATGTCGCCCTAAATTTTTTGCCTTGGGAATTTTTTTCTTCTATGCTGTTTAGTATACGTTATAAAAGATATTATATTTTAATATATCTAACTTTTATAGACCCTAGCTTTGCTGTCTTTATCATTTTTTTTACATAATTCATTTTTTTCCTTAGATCTTTTTAGTGCTTCTTCACTGCCCTCCTGTTTAAGAAGCTTAAATGCTTTCTTTTTGTTATCTATCGCCTAATTAATATATTTGTTGATCCACATAGTTTTTTTCTCTTTCTAATCATTTTATTTCCATAAGGTATGTACATCTCACTGTGAGAGCCTAAGATATATTTTTTTAAATCTCCTATTTAGTATCTGTGCTGTTTGTTTTTAAGAACTTGTCACAGTCAATGTGGTTAACAGCTTTTCTAAGCAAATTTGAATTTAGCCTTCCTGAAGTTAAATCTTTGTGTGGCTCCTCAAAAAAAACTGAAGGATAACTGGAAATTTATTATATTGTTGTTACTATTTTCTAGGTGCCCCTAAATCTGAAATTTTGTTATAGTGTCAAAAAAGCTTTTGAATAAAATAAAAAACATCTGTCTAGAACATAGTTTAAAAAAAGACTTAAAAGACTGTTCCCAACTAACAAAGCAATGACATATCACCGTGTGAGATGGGAACAGCCCTTTAATGCCATTACTAGATTTGAAATGTTTGGGGAACATGAAAAGACTTTTTTAAGGTGTGCATGCTCTTTGCTGAATACTAACTTAATAATGTTTCTTAATAATAGACCTTATCCCATGTCACTTGCTGCTGATTCTTTGTTTACCCTAAGATATGTGTGTTTTAGGCTTGGGTTTAAAAGTTTCCAGTGATGACAATAGACTCTGCATAAATACTATGGTTATACCACCTCTCAGATCATGGAGCATTTGTGGATTTGTGTTATACATAGGAAAAATGGAATCAGGGAGGGGTGTGGGTAGGAGGTTGGTTTCCAGTTGTGTATTTGTATTTTTACTTATTGGTATGATATAATTGAATATGCCCTGTGAAATGGAAAAATTATTCAGTAAAGAATGGATAAAAAAAAACATTCTTCTTGCTACTTTAAATTTAACATGTAGTGGTAATTTCAAATAACTTTTTAGGGAAAGGTATTGTGTGTGCACAGGAGAAACCAACCATTTCCAACCATTATATAACATGTATATGGCAATTTTTACCACTTGACACCACCACCCCTGCAAACTTCATATCTAATTTTTAGTTGTGATTGAGCTAATGAGTGAAGGTCAGCTGTTAGTATATCTCATATACACCACACACACATAGATCCTGCTTCTCAATGTACTATAACCTCATAAGCAGAATGGAGGGCATTATGGAGCAGTATGAAGCATTTACAAAAACATTTAGGGGGACATGTATGAAAATTGTCCAGGTCTAAGACTTTCTTTGTTGCCCATAATAACCAATCAGAGCTCAGCTATAACTTTATCAGAGCACTCAATGAAATGATTGGTTGCTATGGGCAATAAAGAAAGTTTTATACCTAGACAGTTTTCATACATGTGGCCCTCAGTGGTTTCTCTATGTCTCTGTTTCTATCCAGCCATTCTCACCTCCCTTTGCTTCTCCATTGACCTTTATGGTCAGCATGCAACCTAATGCTGCAATGATCTGATTTGTCTTGATACATACTCTAGTATTTTGTTTTTTCAGTCATTGATTAGTTTAGGAGGACTGGCAAGAGGTAGAAGGAAGATGGAGAATGAGAATTTTTTCTTTTATAAGATATACTACAGAGTTCCTTATATTGTCAGTCAGCGTGGCTTGACATTGGCATGGAGATTAGTACAATTATGCATTTTATTAAAAAAAATTGTTAACTTTTGTCATATTTAATAATGAAGAGGTTATATTGAATCTCTGAGTGGTTCATTACATGCCAAGCTGGAGCCTAAAAACTAAAGTCATACGGCACTTTATTAAGGGAAAAAAAAATATTTAATCTACAATCTAAGTAATCTACAGCCATGAGAAAAACAAAGTACATCCTCTTTGAATTATACGGTTTTATGTGCCAGGGCATAAGAAAATATCTGGTCCTCAGAAGTTCTTAAAATTAGGTAAATATAACCTCAGATCAACAACAACCAAAAGATTTCACCATGTCATTTTTTATTAATTAGTGAAAAGGAAGCCAAAATGGGAAAGCCATGTGTAAGAAACTAAGCTCACTATCCTAATCATTAGTTTGTAAAACCACTTTTAGCAGAAATAATGTGAAGTAATCATTTCTGACTCAATCACTCCCTGACATCATTCTAAAGCAATTTTGACCTATTCTTCTTTATAATGTTACTTCAGTTCATTTATGCTTTGGCAAATGCACCACCTTGATTCTTTCATTTTTCAGCTAGTCTGCTGTAAATTTGCTGGTGCGTTTGAAATAATTATCCTATTGCATGAGCTAGCTTAAGCCAAATTGTATATATTGGGTGGGTGGCTTCACATTTGACTCTAGAATACTCTGGAATGTAGTGCTGCTCATGGTTGACTTATTCAATGCAGAGTGCCCAGATCCTGTGGCTCTGAACCAAACCCAAATCATCACCCCACCACTATTCTTGACAGAAGGCAGGGGTGTAACTACTGGGTTAGCAAAGGTATCAGCTGCTGCACCACCGCCGCTCCTCTCTGCTAATCTGCGTGGTAGGCCAAAGGCCTTAGTCCATAAGTCTACCAGCTGCCAGCCCACAGTGCTGATGTGGGTTCCGCGATAATATCAAATAGACTGACTGCCGGGAGCGCTTTGCATTGTGGGATCATGGAGAGAGGTAAGTAAGCTATTTCTTCTTTTTTTTAACATTAATGAAGCCTGTCTAAACCTTGCCTATCTACATGGGCCCCTATAGCTACCAAAACACTGATTACCTATTTGGGGCCTCTATAGCTCCCTAAAGCCTTCCTGCCTATATTGCCCCTATAACCCACCTAAACCCTGCGTGGCAACCTATATAACCCCTATACCCTTCCTTAATCCTGCCTGCCTACCTATATGGCTCCCTATACCGCACCTAAACCCTGAATACCTATCTATATGAACCCCTATACCCTACCTAAACCCTGCCTGCCAGCCTATATGACCCCTATACCCTTCCTTAATCCTGCCTGCCTACCTATATGGCTCCCTATATTGCACCTAAACCCTGAATACCTATCTATATAAGCCCCTATACCCTACCTAAACCCTGCCTGCCTACCTATATGGTCCCTATAAACTACTTAAACCCTTAAACCCTGCTTGCCTACCTATATGGGGACTCTATAGCCTACCTACACCCTGTCTACCTATCTGGGGGCCCCTATAGCTGACCTAAACACTCCCTACCTATATTGGTCCCTTATAGCCTACCTAAACACTGCCTATCTAAATGGATCCCCTATAGTCTACCTAAAGCCTGCCTGCCTGTTTGGGGACCCCTGTAGACTATTTACCTACCTACCTATGTGGGCCCCATCTATAGCCTATCTACCTATGTGGGCCACACCTTCTGCCTCCTTAGCTACCTGTGGCCTACCTACAGCCTTCGTACCTATCTAGGGGCTGCCTACCTAACTGGGGCCTAACTACTGCCTACCAGGGGCCAAACTAACAACCTACTTGTAGCCTACTTACCTGAGACTTGCCTAACTACTGCCTACTTACCTTGGACCAATCTATCTACCTGAGGCCTATGTACTGCCTACCTACCTACCTGAGACCTGCCTAAACACTGTCTACCTACCTAGCACCAATCTACCTAACTGCCTGGGGCCTATGTACTGCCTACCTATCTACCTGGAGCCTATCAACTTACCTACCTAGAGCCTACTAACCTATCTAATGGGGGTCTACCCGGCAACATGATTCTGAGGGGTACAGGCCATAGCTATAACACAATCTCCAGGTGGTGAATCCTCTGTTCCTCCCCTCTCCACTAGGAGACTGGGACTCTAAGCTATGGCCTGTACCCGCTCAGTCACCTCTTAGAAGTTTGTACAGAGGTGGGGGGCAGGGGGTGAGGTGCTGGAAAAGTAAGGATTCTAATACAATTGTGTCCAAATCTGCAGAGATGAGTGATGGTCAGGAGAAGTTATCAAGGTAGTCTGGACTGGATACAGAACAAAAGGGAAAGTCAACAACTCGTCAGAGAAGCATCCCCTGTGAGTCACTAGATGTAACTGCACTGTAATCACTTATATGTCTAAAGAGTCTGTGCACAGTGGTATATACCACTACATGGTTACTGTATGGAGGTAATCTATAGTCTGAAAAGTCTGTGTACACTGGTGTCTACCACTACATGGTGGTTATATACAGTCTGCAGAGCCTGTGTACACGTATCTACCACTATATGTTCGCTGTATAGAGGTAATATTCAGTCTGTAGGGTACTTGTGTACACTGGTATATATTTTATTAATTACGTTAAAAAATACATCTACTCATAAACCCCTATATTACCATGCTCAAAATAGTAAGTGAGGAGGAAATTTATATAAATGATAAGGGAGAAAATAATATTCTTTAACCCCTTCAGGATCTCGTCCGTCAGCGGAAGAATCGCCCTGATGGAAGGGCGGTTCCACTTTAACCGACCGATCCAATACCTATAATACTATCCTCCCAGTATTACTATACTAAAATTGATATAATCACAATAAATTTTCAATAGTTTCAATTCTCATTAATCCCGACGCGTTTCCCCCTAACTTTAGGGTTCATCAGGGGATTAAATGTGTAAGGCCTCCTTTTCATCTAAGGTGCCGCAGCCTGATTTCAGGATTGTCCTGGATGGTAGCACATCATGCCGCGGGAACCGGATAAGTATCAATGATATACATTTTTGATTGGTAGATGTAAGTTGGAATGGAATGTTTTAAGCACCAATATTTTACTTCTCAGTTTACACATTTAACCCCCTGATATTATTTTCTCCCCTATCATTTATATAAATGTCCTCCTCACTTACTATTTTGAGCACGATAATATAGGGGTTTATGGGTAGATGTATTTTTTAACGTAATTAATAAAAGGCCTATTTTAAAGGGGAAAATTCTTTTGCAGTGATATGTTGGTTTACTTTTCCTCAAAATGATTGCTCAGCCCCTTACAGTAGGTATGAGGTGCTTTTGCTTATATGCTGTGTTTAGTTTTCACCAAACATGGCACTGTGCATTATGATTAAACATCTCCATTGTCCTATAGTGGCTGTTTAATGGACGTTGTTCCAGAAGACTTGTAGTTTGTTCATATGCAAGTTTGCAAAATTAAACTATGCAGCCAATGGGTTTTTGAGAAAGAAGAGGCTTTTTCCTAACAAACATTCCAATAAGCCATACTTGTTTTTTCATGGTAGAAAGATGTACTTCAAATAATTTTGAAATGGCCTCATAAGCCCTCTCCAGATTGCTGGCAAGCAATAATTCCATGCCTAAAATCATTGCTAATGTCTTTCCTCCTTGGCATTGTGTTAGCATATACTTGACCAGCAAACTGCCCAACACTCTTTTTTTTATAGAGGCGCCTTCATGCTGTGCGTTTTTCTATTGCAGTACTGCACAGAAACTGATTTTATTAACAGAAAACACTTTTCAATTTGCTGGATTGTTTAGAAAAGTGTTGTAAGTGAGTAATCAATTACTGATCTTGTAGTCCTCAAGAGTATAAGCACAATAATTGATTGCTTGCTAAGGGTATGTTCACATGGCGTAATTTCGGTGCGCATTTCACAGCGTATTTGTGCTCTAATACGGCGAGATGCGCGCCAAAATTACGGTAATCTATAGTTCTCATAGAGAACTATGGATTACTCCTCCTCTCCCCGCTCATACAGTACGATCGTATTGTACGCGCGGAGAGATAAGTGACATGTCAATTATTCTCGGCGAATACGCACCGTGAGTAATGAATGTCAATGGGGTCGGCGGGCTACCGCCCCCCACGCCACGGGTCTACGCGTGTATCATCGTGAACTCCCGAAAGACATGATATACTGCGGTGCGTACTGTACGCGCTGCAGTACATCATATGAACATACCCTAAGTGTGCTTTCACACAGCGAAATTTTGATGCAGTTTTAACTGCTCTCCAACTAAACTGCCTTTATTACCAGCAAGCTTTTTGCACTTACTGTATCTAAACTGTTTGAAAGTGAGTAATCAGTTAGTGTGTGTATAACTCGCAAGACTTCAAACACAGTAATAGATGATTTACTTGAAACACCTTTTTAAACAATTTAGACAACTGAAAGAAGATTGCTGGTAATAAAGGGAGTTTAATTGGAGCGCAGCTAAAACTGCACCAGAACTGCGCTGTGTGAAAGCACCCTAACAGTAGTTTTCCAAGCAATTTAACAAATTGAAAGGTGTTTGATATTAATGAAAGCACTTTCACTGCTGTGCAGTTTTGCAACAGAAAAACCGTACCTTAACGGTGTATGTAAGTTTTCACTGCATTTTGGCCTAGTTTTTGTTACATTAATAATCACAGTTTAATTTGTTGTGTGTTTTTGTTCACTTGTAGATGTATTTACCTCATTTTATGACCTTCTAAGCACCACATTTTTTGTTATTATGTCCTAATATTTAAAACCATAAAATTTAAAGAGGGTATACTTCCTTTTTCTTACGAGAATTTGTTTTACAATGTTTTGCTCTCTTCAGAGCAGCCTCTGGTTAAGCAGCATTGTTATTTGTGTGTCCGTTGTAGCAACATTAATTTTTTACTAAATTATCTCTGTTTTATTTAAAAAATAGGACCATATTAAAATGTTCATAAAAAATCTCCTCATATTGAATCATTGCAACATTATTATCCATTATTCCGACATTGACTATCAGGTTCCTTATAAAATCTTAACCATTTAGAATGGCGTCCAACTACACTGAGCCTGCATATTTCACATTTTACACATCTTTGGTAACATGATTTAGCTGATGAGGGCCAGGATGTCTGACAGCTGTGAAGTCATCAGAGAAACAAGTTATGCCACAGGGTTGTGTGCTACAGCTTGCTGCCCTAATACGCAGGCTTTTCCATGGGCTTCAGTCCATTTATGACTCATGAAACATAATGGTGTATTGTTGAATGTTTTGGGAACATGAGAATGTCTACAATACTAAGAATAAGAAATGCTGTGAATTCTGAAGATATCTGAGCTGCATATTTCTGTGTAGGGTTCAATGTGTAGTAGGGATACAAGACATTCAAGATTAGACTTGAGCTATAGTATAAAATGGCATTTCACTAGTCAAGGTTTCAATTTTTAAATGTTCATAGCACAGCTACTGATATCTCATTACATTTTAATGTGAAACTAGCTAATACGTATATTAACTGTTCTAGTTTTCATTGTTCTTTATTAATGCTGTTATATGTTTATTTGAAAGCAATGAAATGTCAAGCTGGCTATGTTTTTTTGCCAAGTTGTTTAGGGTTTCTTTTATGCACAGTTTTTTGATATCTTGTCTTGCTCTGAAAAAATCGCCATGATATGTTTTGTACTGGCATTTTTAGTGCCTTTTTTATTCTGACACACAGTAAGGGACAAATACCGGTCAGTTTATCCGACCGGTATCTGTCCTGTTTCGATGAGCGGAGAAAAGCCCTCCCTCTTCACATTCACAAGCACAGATTCCATCCGAAAACTGGACGGAAGAAGGTGCTTGCAGAATGTTTTGCAGACGGACCGCGGGTGGAAAAAACGCCTGGTCGGAAAACCCGTGCAGTGGGGACTGCTGCACGGGTTTTCCATAGGAGCCCATTGTGCTCATATTTGGCCGGTTTTTCAGGCGGTCTGCAAAACCTCAAACCACCTGAAAAACCGGCCGAAGACCCTTGCCGTAGGGACATGCCCTTAGGGACAAAAAAGGCACCACAAGTTTTAAAATTGTACCACAAAAAATATACTGTTTGTACTGCACTTTACAACAAACATTTGACTTCATGAACACTGCAAGATGCATCATAAAAACTGTGTATGGAGGGTTCTGCCACTAACTGCACTCGCCTGCAGAGCATTCCTTATCGAACAGTGAGTTGTTCTTTCTGCTGCCAGAGCCTCTTTCTGTCCGGTGAAAGGGCATTCATCTCAAACTTCGGCTTCTGAGTCCAGAATTGCTGCAGACCTCTGAAGCAGCATCAGTCGACTGAAGCCAGAGGTCTCATCTCCTTCCCGTTCTTCATCTGTGACGTTGGTGGGCCTCTCGACTGGAACAGTGCATCCGCATTAGCATTCTCTCGCCCTGGACTGTAATGTGTTTTAAAGTTATCCTTACTGAGTCAGGCCATCCACCGTTTCTCTAAATCTCAATTTGGAGGTTTCCAGATGCACGAGTGGGTTGTTGTCGGTCACCAGTGTGAACTGTGCACCAGTCAAAATATCAGTGAATTTCTCTGTTACAGCTCACACTACTGCCAGCAATTCCAATTAAAAGGAACAGTAATGATCAGAATCCTTCTCACCATCCCTCAGAGTCTGGTTGGCATATAAAGCGATTCTCTCCTGGCCGTTATGTACTTGGGTGAACATCACTCCCACCCTCACAGAATCTCATAAATCATCTATAATACCCCACCAACACCAGAAAGGACTTAAAATTATTGACTGTATGGAGGGTGGTCCACTGCTGCCGTGCCCAAAACTTGGCGTTTAGGGGCTGAACCTGTCCTTGGAGACATGACACAGATATTCTGTGCTTTCCTGGAACTAATGAGGATCCAACTTCAAACCATGGGACTCCAACCATGCTAACAACCAATATAGATATACTGTGAACAAGGGCAAGAATATTATTATATCGTCAAAGAAAATGAGCAGTCACTCATAGTTGAAATCCCCAAGCCACAACTCTACCAGTCTCTGGAACATTGGCTGGTGCATTATTCAAGCAAAAAGGCATGCCAAATCAGATGGGCTTCCCCAGTCAGGATCTCATGCTCTTATGTCTGTGTAAGACCAAAGTTTGCTTCGTGGTGCGAGAAAGAACTCATATGGGATGTCAGAACCGAGGATAATTTGGTTCTTTCTGCCACAGTCAACTTACCCCCCTCTAAATATGCTTCACTCATGATGCTTTCAACTAAGGGGGGGGTGTCCTCTGCCCTCACCTGGCACAGGGTGACTACTTCCACTTCTGTCCCAGCCACTTCCAGCTCCCAATCAGACATCCCTAAGGTCTCTACTTCCTGCACCGGGTACACTTCTGTCTTGCGTTCTCGAGACGACACAGTCACCATTTGGTTATTTACATTTATGACCCAAACCCGGACCCAGCCATCTCGTACATCACACAGGGTGCACCCCACAGTTACCCTTTCTATCTGAAGGACAGGTTCCACCACTACTATAGTACTCTGCAACTTCCAATCTGTATCTACAGACTGTGGGATCAGCAACTCGTGTCTTGCTTGCACTCATAAAGATCTGGAATAGGGTACTCTAATGCTGCCCAGCACTGTTGAAAAGCCCGTCAGGAACATGCTTCCAATACTATGGTCCCAATTTATGAACCATCAGTCCATCAAGGGTTTGTAGGACATTCATACCTAGAATCACTGGCACTTGCGAGTCCAAAGTGTTTTGTACCACCACCACACTTTTTCTTTTCACCAGCTGCCCCCAGATCTCGATGCCAGCTTGCATGACCCCTAAAGTCTGAATCAGAAGGTTATTGGCAGCTTTTAAACTCACCCGTGATGTGCTGTCTTTAAACAATGTAGGTGGAAAGTGTGTTTCAAATGCTGACTTAGCAAGGGTTGTACTCTGTGAACCTGTGTCTACTAGGCAAGATAACTCTACCCCATTAAACTTAGCTTTGACCACTGGGCTCTCATAACTAAGTCCTTAGCCTCTAGCAAGGGGCATAACTTGCAGCTACCTCCTGTGGTTTGCCCCACAACCACAGGCAGATCTAGTTTAAAACCCCAGAGTTGGAGTCACCACCCTGTCGGGGACAGTTTCTGGCCATATGGCACACTTCATAATACTCCCAACACCTCCATCTGTTATCTCTTATTCATGCAGGATCCTGTGCTTTGGTAGACCTAACCCGACCATTCCCCTGGGCACAGTATGCCAGTCTACCATCTTGGGTCGTCAATGTCTTTTGAAGCTCCCTCAGTGATTTATCAATAGAATTCATTCTTAATTCCATCTCCACCCAGACCGTTGCCACCACAGCTGGTGGCATGCAAGAGGTTTCTTCTACTTCTTCCTCCTCTAGCATGATCGTTTCCTTTAACACTGGGTGGAAGGTCAGGTAGGGATCCAGCTTAACACAATCTCTTAAGGTTCTCCACAGTAACTAGTTCTTCATCCTCAGCAGAAATTGATCTCAAACCAACAGGTCTGTGTTGACGATGGATGCAGCACCAGTTTCTTCTCTCTTGCGCAGATGCAGTCATAAGCTCCCGCAGGCTATTTATGTATTGAGGTAATGTCTCATTCTCTTTCTAGAAACGAGCAAAGAATCTCTTCCTCAACACTGCCTTAGAAGACACATTCCCATATACATCATCAAGAAGACCCAAAATCTGCTCAAAACTCTCTCTTCCAGTCTTCTAGCAAAACATTGTCCCCGTTGAACTTGGGTAGGTGGCTTAGTAGTGCATCCACTGGGACTGTGAGTAAGGCATCGGCAGAAGTAACTTTGTCATTTGCCATATCTGTGTCCATCCTGCTAAACTATGACAGATATGAAATTGCAGGTGGACGAAAAGTACAAGTTCACTGACTTTAACTTTACCTTATTGTAGCTTTCACAGTTAGATAACAAATTGCCACGTGAACATGTACGTGTACAAGAAATTAGGAGAACTCAAAAGTCCGTAATGCAGGTTACGGACAGGTTAATGCAAGTTTCTCAGTGGCGATGGTTGTCTCTCTTCAGCAGCACACCTGTCCTGAGACTTCACACACAGTTTGTGTTCCTCTAGTTCTTTGCACAGGGGCACTCGCCAATCCCTTTACTTGTTTGACTGTATAGCTCACACAAGACTTGGGTTTCCAGATTTGCACATTAGTTCATTAGTCCAACTGGTTGTTAAGGAGTGGCAGTGAGATGATAAGAGGAAAAGACCAAGAATGTGTACAGTAAGTGCTTGTGTCATTTACAGATGTAGCAAACCTAAACTTGGCAGAAACAACACCATGATATCATAGCACTGAATGTTAAATCAATTTTTGAAATGCTTTTCAATGGCTTTGGTTCTAATCTGTTAGAGCCAACTGCCCTTTATGATAATGCTATGGTATTCCAAATTAAAAATGTTATTTTCCTATATCTGGATATAGAGAGTAAAATGAAAACAGGACTCGGAGCTGTGATCAGATACTCTGTTTATTAGCAATCCAGGCATAGGATTTAAGCATGTCACATTGGCAGATTTCCCATAGGCCCCACCTTCACAGTCAAATCCACTTTGCAACCACTGTTTAACAGAGGCCTTCGACATGAATTTGTATCCATCCTTTAGACCAGGAAAGTATCTTTTCATATCTGACCATGAGCTGGAAGTTTGCAAAAGAACAGATGATTGTTCTTTGGACTGTGTGAAAACTGTATTAAGCTGTATGCTGATAATTCTAGCTGAAGCAAGCATAAAATGGCGGAAGTATTGATCAAAACAGGAGAGCTGACATTTCTCTGCTTTCTAATCTCTATCAGATCTAAGATTAGATAAGATAAAAAGCTGTGATATCAATGTTAAACTCTGCTACATCTCTAATTCACTCTTTTTATATTTGATGAGGGATGTTCAGGTTAGATAGACATACATCCAACTGTCCATCCTCTGAGGTGTATACACCCAAACTGGATGTCAAAGTCACACTCCTTCACAGCCTGTGACCCTTGGTATGAACTAGGCCTAGAATTTCCTGGCCACAAGTATGACTTTTACTGTAGACATTAAGGGAGACATGTATGATCGGGTTTTTCACCATTTTCAGGCGTAAAATGCCCCAAAGTGAGCTAGCTACGATGTCTAATGCATCAAACAAATGTGTTAAGCGCATTGTTCGTAAGACTCAACACTTTTTAATGCACCTAACATGAGGGTGAGTTCTGAGGGTGTGTCACACCACACTCGTAATATTAGACATATATGTGAATGCAGGTCGGCAAAATTAGATGCATCCTGGGGAGTCGAAGTGGAGCTAGGTTTGCTGCTAGGGAAAAAAAAATGTCCAATATTTCTCACCTCACACCAGTACAATAATAAAAAGTAATTTATAATAATTATCGAACTATATAAAATTTAATTATTTAAATTTAATAAAAAATGTTATCATATAAAAATATATAATATCTCAAAACTAGAAAAATATCTCTTATAAAATGTATTTAAAATTAATAGAATCTAAAACTAGTTTTACATTAAATAACCCACTGATGTTGTTGATTTTACCATTTTGAATTTTTACTACATTAAATTTGAAATTTATTTTTGCTGCTCTCACCCTTTACCCTACATACAGCAAGAACTAGCACACCACAAGACTTGCTGGGACCTGTGGTTCACCAAGCAAGATCAAAACCATAGTTTCTATTCACCAACATGCTATTCTATTGTCTTTTCTTTTATTTCCAGCCTATCTATAGCCTTTATACATGTTAGGCACATTACTTATGCGCCTAAGCTCTATAATGCGTTAAACACATAGGTGAGGCACGTCAAACTTTAGACTCTATTTATAATCGAACAAAACCCACTTTCATACATTCAGGCGCATTATACACTAAAAAATAGAAGCGAAAATGCACCCAGCATCACACATGTCTCCCTAACTGTTGAGTGCCCAGCAAAATCCAGACATAATAACTTTGTAGTGACAGTGAGGTTGAAGTGACTCATTTTTAAGATTTGCAGCTGAATATAGTAAAAACTTTAATTTGCTTTAATGCAGTTTACATTTTAAATGACAACATGATTTATAACATGAGCAGTTAGTTACCAAAGAGGGGGAATGGCTGGCCATCCAATGTGATAGTCAGTAGAGCGGTAGTCATAATATATAAAAAAAAAAAATAATTGATAGATTAGACTTTTTTTTCTATTTATTGATTTTTAAATATTTTTTTTGTAATCTGATTTATACATTTACTGTAGTTGTCATCACAAGCTTAAAAAGCAGAAGAGAACAGCACAGAGCATGCTTGAGAGCAGAGGAGTAGTCCTCTGAAATGTCACAGGAAGGCCTGCAATCAGAAATTTCAGGGCCCCATACAGTTAAAGTGTCTGGGCTCACTTCCCCACTACCCCCCAATAAAAAATAAAATAAAATAAATTTCTTTGTGACGTGAACAAGAGAAAAAGCAACAATTGTGTCATTGTCTTAGGGTTAAGTTTTTCTTGGAGTTTTACACCGTACAGTTTAACTGACATGTTAACTTTATTCTGACGTTTAGTACATATACAAGAGACAGGAAAAAACGGCAGATTATTACTACATGCCACCACTATATAGTGACTAATACCATCATAAATGTTACTGAGCAAACCAGTATACCAAGACCAATATCATCAATAGCAACAATAAACAAGTACCAAATAATACCACCATATTATGACCACAGATCACTACCATAAAATTACTGAATAATACCACCATACTGTTAATGAATATAAACCATTACACTAAGACCAAAATTATAGATTGACTATATAGTGGTAGGTATTAGTTGTACGCCGGCTCTGTACACATATAAGTGATTAAAGTACAGTTACATCCAGGGACTCACAGGTGACGTCTTTTCTAATGTGTCATTCACTTTCCCTTTTCTTTTCCAACTGGTCCCGAAGGGTATGATGACGAAGGGCCACAACTTCTCCCTGCTGAATCTACAACACAATCATCTGAGACTCCTCAGCAGATATGTACAAATTTATTTTTAGGTAGATTAGCCACCCCAAAATTAGTTAGCCAAATAAGTAGGCAGACATTTTCTACCCCATTAGGTAGATAAGCCCCATTAGGTAAATAAATAGGCCCCCATTATGTAACCCAGCCACTTATTAGATAAGAAGGTCCTGGTATGTAGGTAGGTAGCTCCCTTGGTAGTTAGGTAGGTAGCTCCCCTGGTAGGTAGGCTTCTGGTAGGGCCCCTAAGTAGGTAGGTATAGAGCCCCTAAGTAGGTAGGTAGTTATATAGAGCCCTCAATAGGTAGATAGATATTTAGGTCTCTGTCACGAACAGGCTCTGTTTGTTGGTCGGCACGTCAGGATGCTGGGCACCCCCTGGGGGGTACGTAAGGTCAGCTGGATACCATTTCAAAAACACCTCCTGTTCACGCAGGCACAGGGAGTCACAGAGATTGAGAGAGGAGAAACCACGTAACCGCTGGCGTGGCACATCACCTGCTCACAACCCTGACTAAGAGAACCCTTTTCACTATCACCAGTGAAACAGAGCTCTGCCAAACCAGTAGACTGCCACCAGTTCCTCATTAGGATATAATCCCATTCTAATAAAAAGATTATGTCAGGCCATAAACCAGCCTCAGGGGCGTATAATGTAAAACCGAGAACATGGATATATGGGATCGAGATAAAGGAGCAGCCCAATATTAAATTGAATATTTAATTGACTTATACTGGGTACACTGAACAAGAAAATACATACAGTAAATACAGATATAAATATATAAAAGTCGAAAATGCAATTATAGGTGTGGTTCAGAGACAGTACATACAGACAAGTTCAGTTATCAGCCATAACGCTGTGCAGCCATATGGGGGCATGTGATATCAGCAAAGTTCCTGGTTCCTCCTGATATACCTGGTGTGTTATACAGTCATATGAAAAAGTTTGGGCACCCCTATTAATCTTAATCATTTTTAGTTCTAAATATTGGGTGTTTGCAACAACCATTTCAATTTGATATATCTAATAAGTGATGGACACAGTAATATTTCGAGATTGAAATGTTTATTGTACTAACACAAAATGTACAATATGCATTAAACCAAAATTTGACCGGTGCAAAAGTATGGGCACCCCAACAGAAACGTGACATTCATATTTAGTAGATCCTCCTTTTGCAAAAATAACAGCCTCTAGTCGCTTCCTGTAGCTTTTAATCAGTTCCTGGATCCTGGATGAAGGTATTTTTGACCATTCCTCTTTACAAAACAATTCAAGTTCAGTTAAGTTTGATGGTCGCTGAGCATGGACAGCCCGCTTCAAAGTATCCCACAGATGTTCAATGATATTCAGGTCTGGGGACTGGGATGGCCATTCCAGAACATTGTAATTTTTCCTCTCCATGAATGCCTGAGTAGATTTGGAGCTGTGTTTGGGATCATTGTCTTGCTGAAATATCCATCCCCGGCGTAACTTCAAATTCATCACTGATTCTTGTACATTATTCTGAAGAATCTGCTGATACTGAGTTGAATCCATGCGACCCTCAACTTTAACAAGATTCCCGGTGCCGGCATTGGCCACACAGCCCCAAAGCATGATGGAACCTCCACCAAATTTTACAGTGGGTAGCAAGTGTTTTTCTTGGAATGCTGTTTTTGGGACGCCATGCATAACGCCTTTTTGTATGACCAAACAACTCAATCTTTGTTTCATCAGTCCACAGGACCTTCTTCAAAAATGAAGCTGCCTTGTCCAAATGTGCTTTTGCATACCTCAGGCGACTGTTTGTGGCGTGCTTTCAGAAACGGCTTCTTTCGCATCACTCTCCCATACAGCTTCTCTTTGTGCAAAGTGTGCTGTATTGTTGACCGATGCACAGTGACACCATCTGCAGCAAGATGATGCTGCAGCTCTTTGGAGGTGGTCTGTGGATTGTCCTTGACTGTTCTCACCATTCTTCTTCTCTGCCTTTCTGATATTTTTCTTGGCCTGCCACTTCTGGGCTTAACAAGAACTGTCCCTGTGGTCTTCCATTTCCTTACTATGTTCCTCACAGTGGAAACTGACAGGTTAAATCTCTGAGACAACTTTTTGTTATCCTTCCCCTGAACAACTATGTTGAACAATCTTTGTTTTCAGATCATTTGAGAGTTGTTTTGAGGAGCCCATGATGCCACTCTTCACAGGAGATTCAAATAGGAGAACAACTTGCAATTGGCCACCTTAAATACCTTTTCTCATCATTGGATACACCTGGCTATGAAGTTCAAAGCTCAGTGAGGTTACAAAACCAATGTTGTGCTTCAGAAAGTCAGTAAAAAGTAGTTAGGAGTATTCAAATCAATAAAATGATAAGGGTACCCAAATTTTTGCACCAGTCAAAATTTGGTTTAATGCATATTACACATTTTGTGTTAGTACAATAAACCTCATTTCAATCCGGAAATATTACTGTGTCCATCAGTTATTAGATATATCAAATTGAAATGGCTGTTGCAAACACCCAAATATTTAGAACTAAAAATTATTAAGATTAATAGGGGTGCCCAAACTTTTTAATATGACTGTATATATATCCCAATAGCAGACAACCCTTAGCTGCTGCTCAGAACATGCTCTTACCCTACACTGGTCACACCCTTTTATGCCCCTGGGATGGATCGATGCCCCCGCCTCCCTTCTGAACTAAGTGCTTGGACCTATAATCTAAAATGGGTCCTAGCTTCTTCTGGGGAGGTAAGAGAAGGGCAGTGCTGTTATTATCAGACCAGGCTGAACCCCAGTTACATTATGATACCAAACGGCTTTTCGACCAGGTTCTTAGTAGCCGTTTTCCATATTTCCCCACCTCTTGGTTCAAGAAGGAAAGGAGATGCACGAGGACATGTGTCTTGTTCTCAAGTTCTCAAATATGAAATTGGTATATGTGTATGATGTATTGTATTCCCATAATTCCATATGTGACTTTGGTTCTGGGGCATTTATCCCATTTCCTTTGATGCTTTGGCCCTTTGGAAGAAATCACTACCTTGGTCCCTTAGAGGCTGACTAATGATTTAACGGAATAATAAAAGGCTTTTGAGGCTTAGCTCCCTGGTGAGACATGCATCCTATGCACCAAATGGCTTGCTAGGTTTGGAGTGAGTGAGTAATTATTGATTTCCTGTGGAAACATATTCTGAGTAAGGCCTGGTATTTGATTATGAAGCCTTGGATCCAATTCTATATTCATCACAGTCCCCCTCAGTAGGTAGGTAGCTATAAAGGGCCCCCAATAGGTGAGTAAGTATATAGAGCCCTCAGTAGGTAAGTAGGTATATAGGGACCCCAGTAGGTAGCTATATAGCTCACCCAGTTGATAGATAGATATATAGGCCCCCCCTAATAAATAGATAGTTATATAGCTCCCTTAAAGGGGTTTTATCATTACAAAGATCATGTCTCAGATTATGGGGACAATAAAAATAAGCACTTTTGTACTTGGGTTGCATTACCTCTTTCACTTGGTTTAGCAGATATGAGCTTCTCTGTAAATCTGTGTTCTATTTCTGCTGTTGCTGGTCGGAACACCCCCTGGACTGTTCCCGCTCCCTAGACACTCCCCCTGCACTGTGATTGGCTGGCTCACATTTCATTCAGCCTGTTGGGATACGCCCCTAGACAGGAAATGCCCCGGCCACGCCACATGCGCTGTGATTGGCTGCCTGCACACTCTGTGTTTACTCCCCTCTGAGTTGTTAAAATCAATAGTGAAACCAAGGTCTGCTGGCTCTATGTACATCTCCCAGCTCTAGGGTGATGACCTGGGCAATTACTGGCTGTTTAAAGGGCTTTTGCCAAGAGGTTGATTCACCTCCTCACAGATCCAGTCCTTATGCTGCTACTTTGAAAAGGGGGTGTTCTGTTCCTCAGATCTAATGCAAGCCCCGCCTCCTTATGACGTCATCATCTGTAGTGTATAACATAAGGATTCAACACTGTGTCTGTATAAGCTGCTTGTGTAGTGCAGTGCTTAGACACAAGACACAGACACAGGTTAGGAGTTCAAGCCCCAACAGTAGTTTTTTTTTCTTTTAGAAATTGTACACATATGTAAATATATGAAAATATATGTGTAGACATCTATAATTGTATTAATATACACACACAAAGCTCCCCTATATAGTGTCCCATACTCGCAGTATTCACTCCAAGCACTTCCAACATATGTGATACAATGCATATACTCTGGGGGATGAGACATGATATGGGGGGGAGCTATGTATGTGTATATAAATATCATTATAGAGATTGACATATATATTATAGGTCTCACTACATATGTGTAGAATTGAGGGGAGGAGGGGGGGAAATATACTCTGTGAGGGGACTAGAACTCCAAACCCCTTCGTTGTAAAAGCAATGCTCTACCGCTGCCCCATGAGCCCAAGTCAATTGCAGGCTGAGCAGGATCTTCTCTCAAAGCTGAGTGCTTCTCCCCCCCTCCATTGTTTTCACTCACATGTCACTGACAGCAAGCAGAGATCTTTACTTGAAGCTGACATTTGTCCTTGCAGTTGAGTAAAGATCTCTGCCTGTTGTCAGTACAATTTGGGTGAACACCACTAGAACAGAAGTTAAAGCTGCTGGCTTTCAGTGTCATTTGTGTGTAAACTAAGAGATATAATAGGTGCTTGCTGCAGCTTGTGGAGCCTAAAACAAACAGTAGTAAAATAAGTATACAGAATCCCCAGTAGGTTACTTTATATAGGCTACTTTAGTAGGTAGTTAGGTATATAGGGCCCTCATTAGTAGGTAGGTACATGGAGCCCCCAGGTATATAGGGCCCCAAATAGCTAGGTATATAGGCACCCCATTAAAAATAAAAATATTCACCTCTGCCCGCTATGCCATTGAACACCTGGCCCTTCTGTTTTGTGTCCAGTCCGGGTGGCAGTGGTATTATAGGCTTGGGGCCTAGGAAAGGCAACAGCGCAGGCAGCTTGATGACTTCACAAAATCATGTCGCCTGCACAGTGGCACACAGCAGTAGGCAGTGGGAAAGGAGCAGATAGCGCTCTGCCCGCCATACTTTTTAATTGTATGCATGTCGCCAGTATGCGCATACAGTTGAGACAATCTGTATGGTAGAAAGAACAGACTGCAGGTCTGTTCTTTCTACCAAGTCTGTAAAACATGGGGGAGGCAGCAGGTCCTCTTTTTTTAACAGTTTGGCTGGACTCCATGGGGCAGTACTAGCTGTGCTTCCCTAACGGTAGGCCTGGTCACAGGGGTGCATACTGCTTTCATCTACACTATCCAGACTTTATACAATGTATAACTAGACTATAGTCTCAATCAGGTGGACTTTAGCACAGGTTTTAATGAATGTTTGTTTTCCTATACTAACAATCATGACTGACTTTGATGAGTAGATATGTGAATAAGATTACAAAAAAGAATATTCAAATATTGATAAAATTGAAAAAGGAAAATGTCTATTTTGTGACAGTGAATTTTTTATATATTTTGACTAACACAGTGCTGGAAAAAACCTATTCATCAGTTATTTTGTGAGTACTTTTTTAGTTGGTTTGATACACTGTTGAAGCATACAAGCAGTAGAGTAGTAGAGGTCATGACTATTTGTTCAGTTCTATCTGGCACTGTCAAGCATGCTCCATTTTTATGTTTTTCATTCCCCCATATTTCCTGTGGAACAATTCTTCTTATATTGAATTCATTCACAGACCCACTGAGACCACATGAAAAAGGGGCTTTCTTTAATCTGTTCTCCTGACAGTGGGGTTGTGCAGAGGCATCTGTGGTGCAATAACTGTGGGGAAAGGGATGTGGTGCAGAGACAAGTAGGTTTAGCCAGTCAACAGAGTTGCTTTTAGTTTGATCAAGTTGTGTGCAAAGTACTTGTTTATTCCGAAAAAAAAATGCTTAGTAGCAATAGATCACTGGAAGGCTGTCTTAACACACATTTTTTTCATGGGTGGAAAAAAGTGCCTCAAATGCTGCATTTTTATAATGATTTTTTTCTTTTTTTTCTTATTACAAAACAATGAGTAGTAGTACAGTAGATGTGTTTTTTTGTTTTTTTTCTATTGCATTTTTACCACAAAAAATCATGTGATTTAAATGAATGCTCTTTGAAACATATGATTTGGATCTGAATGAGCAAGTAGCAACACTGAGATCCATTGCCAACTTGGAAGCGAGTTTGCTGCTCACTGAGCAATCACTCGCAGGTGTAGATGCTGGGGAGGATGGTAGCATGGAGGTGCAGGAACATGAGGCAGCTAGCTGGGTAACAGTTAGAAAGAAGGGTAGAGGGAAGAGTGTTAGGGAGGCTAGTCCTGAACTGGTACACCCCAACAAATTTGCAAGATTGGCGGATGAGGGGGATGTCGGCTCAGAAATAGCATTGCTGCAGCAAGACACTACCCCTGTCTGCTCCAGTAAGATTGGGAATAGGAGTGCAGGTCAGACTAGACAGGTGCTAGTAGTTGGGGACTCCATTATAAGGGGCACAGACAGGGCAATCTGCCACAAAGACCGGGATCGTCGAACAGTATGTTGTTTACCTGGGGCCCGGGTTTGACATATCGCGGATCGGGCTGACAGATTGCTGGGTGGGGCTGGTGAGAATCCAGCTGTCATGGTCCACATTGGCACCAATGACAAAGTTAGAGGTAGGTGTAGTGTCCTTAAAAAGGATTTCAGGGACTTAGGCAAAAAGCTCAAGGCAAGGACCTCCAGGGTAATATTTTCAGAAATATTACCTGTTCCACGGGCCACACCAGAGGCAGAGGGAGATTAGAGAGGTGAATAAGTGGCTCAAAAATTGGTGTAGGAAAGAGGGATTTGGGTTTTTGGAGAACTGGGCTGACTTCTGTCTTGGCTACAGGCTCTATGCTAGGGACAGGCTGCACCTAAATGGGGAGGGTGCAGCTGTATTGGGGGACAAAATGGCTAGGAAGCTGGAGGAATATTTAAACTAGGGACTGGGGGGGAGGGAAACTACACATATAGCGTGCAAGATAGTGAAGATAGAGAGCTGGGAATTAGTAATAAATCAGGGGGTGGAGTGGAGGGAAGGGGTGTAGCAATAGTTAAAAAGAATAGGGAGAAAGGAATAAAAACTGGAAAATCTCTAAATTGCATGCTGACCAATGCCAGGAGTCTGACCAACAAAATAAATGAACTAGAAGTATTAATTGCAGAAGAAAAATTTGACATAGGGGGGGATAACTGAGACGTGGCGGACGAGGGGCCACGACGGGGGGGGTTTAACTTGCTGGGTTACAGTCTTTTTAGAAGTAAACCGTAAACCCCCGGGGAAGGGGGGGGTGTCTGTTTTTTAAAGTAAAACCCCCCGTTGAAGCCAACACGGCAGGAAATATAATACAGGAAATTGAACAGGGGGAAATCTTTAAAGGGTAAATATACAGGGGGGGTAGTAAAAATAATAAAATTTTCTAATAGGATTTCTGCTTGGGCCTAAAAAATTAACAAAAACCCATAGAAGATATGTCCTCAGGGAAATAGATGAAGCATCAAAACAAATAGGTTGTTATTTCTGGGCAAACTTTAACTACCCAACAAAAAACCGGGAATCTGAAACCTGTTAGCTCTCAAAAAGGGGAAAAGGGTTTTTTGGGTCTATAACTAAAGATAATTTACCTTTCCCAAATGGTACGGAAACCCGGGAACTAGGGGAAAAGGGCCAAACTGGGATTTAATATTGACTAATAAAAATGCCCAAGAAAACGAAGGTTCGGTTGAGGGGCCCCTGGGGAAAAGGGTTGACCATAATAAAATAAATTTCCCTTTTTTATCCTTCAATAGAGTTTTTTTGTCTGGGGGCCAAAAAAAAACACGTTTTGAAAAAGGGAAAAATTTTTACCTGCTTTGAGAGGCTAAACCCCTGTATTGATGGGATAAGGGTTTAAAAATAGCAGAACAAAAAAAAAAATGGGAAATCTTTAAAAACTTCTTACGCCCACTGTGAGGGTCCCAAACCAAAAGGGGGTAAACAAAAAAATTAGAAACAGGAAAAACCCAATGGGGATCAACAAGATGTAAAGGGGGCAATAAAAAAACAAAAAGAAAGCGTTTCAGTTACTAAAACAGGAGGACAGTGAAGAGGCGCTAAAAAATATGGGGGAAAAAAAATAAAGTGGAAAAAAAAGGGTTTAAAGGCAGAAAAGGTGGAGACAGAAAGACGTTTTGCTTTTTGAAAGTAAAACAAACCCCCAAAAAATTTTTTTTTAACTATAAAAAAGAAAAAAGATTAAAAAAAAAAATGTTGGCCCTTTAAAAAAGAAACAGGGGGGAGAGACTAAGAGGGCGGGGAGAAAAACGCAAACCTTTTAAAACCCTTTTTCTTCCCCACTGAAATTTTCCGGGGAGGATGACCCCCCTTTTGGTTTGGACAAAGGGGGAGGAAAATTTCCAATTAAAAAGTTTTTGAAAAACCCCAGGAAGAAGGGGCAGCCCGCCTTGGGAAAATTTTTTAAAATAGACAAATCCCCGGGCCCTGACGGTATATTACCCGCAGCCCAAAAGGGATTTAAGAAAAGTATTGATAGGCCTAATTTTTAATATTTATGGATTTTATAATAAGGGGGTATGCCCCAAAGGGTTTTGGTGCTACCCAAATGTGGTGCCAATTTTTCAAAAAGGGGTTTAAAAAGTGATCCTTGAAACTATTTGGCTGGTAAGCTTAACCCCTTTTTTTGTGGGTAAAATTTTTTGAAGGGTTTTTTCACAGATGGGAAACCTGGGTATCTCTAAAGAAATAAAAAATTTTAACGCCGTTTTCCCCATGGGGGGTTTTTGAAGGTTTGGGCCTGTCGCTAATCCCTTTACTTCTATGAGGAGGGTTTGTTTCCCGAATGGGTCGGGGGGAGGCACTGGGTGTCATAAAATTTTTTTTTTTAAAACATTTTTATACTGTTCCAATAAAAGGTTTTGGGAAGTAAAATGAGGGAAAGCCCTTTTACTGGGGGAAAAGGTGCAAGTGGATAGCAATGGCTCACGATAGAAAAAAAGGGGGTAATTAACGGGCAAAACTCAGACTAATCCCCGGGTTTCTAGTGGGGTAACAGGGGTCAGTATTGGGGGCCCCATCCTCTTTTTTTTTTCATAAAAAAATCTTTCCCCAAGGGAATTTTCACATAAAAATAAACGATCTTTGCAGGATGATACAAACTCTTTAAAAGGAAAACCACACCCTTTGGGGGATAATTTTGGTTTTTAAAAAAAGGGATGTGGGGTATTGGAGGGCCGGCAGGAATGGAGATGGGTTTTAAAAAACTGGGAAAAAAAAAAGGGTTATGACATGGGGAGGGAAAAAAAAATTACATGTTTTCATTTAAAAAGGAAAAAAGCTGGTAAAAAATGGAAAGGAGAAGGGAAATTTGGGGGTCCTAGTGGACAGAAAAATTAACTGTAGCGCCCGTTTTTCCCGGCAGCACTGCCCAAAGGGAAAAGGATCAAAGGGGGGTTAAATTTAAAAGGGAAATGATGCACATGAAGGGAACATTTTTCCCCACTTTTAAAAAGTCATGGTTAACCCACATGGAATTTTTGTGTACATTTTGGGAAACCCGTGCAAGGGGAAAACATTGTAGGCTTGGGAAAAGGGACAAAGGGGGGGCAACAAAAATAAATTTAAAAGGGCCGGGTTTTAATGAATAAAGCAGAAAAATTAGCAAGGGTTGGGTTATTTTTTTTTAAAAAAAGAGGCTTTTGGGGGGGAAATAATAAATATGGTTTAAAAATATTAAGGGGGGAAAAAAGGATCCCTAAGATTTAATTTTTTAAACCCGGACTGTAAACTTTGAAAAAAGGGGGGGTTTCCCCTTTAAAGCTTAGGGAAAAAAAGTTTTTTACATAAAATAGAAAAAGATTCTTTATGTTTAAAGGGGGAAGGGGGTGAAGAAACCCCCTTTTTTTTTTTAACCCCCCCCTTTTTCCCCAATTTAAAAGGAACCCCTTTTAAAACCCTGGTGAATTTACTAACAGAGTTTAAGAAGGGCTTTATTCAAATTTTTGGAGAGTTTATAACATAAAAAAGGGTTTAATGACAAGGGTTCCCCAAGAAGGGTTTTTGGGTACATTTTAGATGTAAAAATTTAAAAATTTTTAGTGCTGGGGTTTTAGAGGGGCCAGGGATTTATTCCGATTGGGCCCAATTTTGGGGTCTTGGGGAAAGGAAATTTTTTTTTTTCCAACTGAGGGCAATTGGCTTCTACCCCCAGGGGGGTTTTTTCCTTCCCCTGGGTCAAAAACTTCAACACTTTTGCAAAACTTTAATAAATTTGGGGTGAAATGGATGGACAAAGTCTTTTTTCTGCCCGACAAACTTTTTAACTTGTTTTTTAAATGAAAAAAATTTTTTCCCAAAAAAACAACAAAACCCCATTTTCCCATTGTTTTTTTTTAAATGAAAAAAAAAAAAAAAATGAAAATCTTTTAGTAAAAAAAACACTAGAAACTGCCTGCTGTTCACTGAACAAAAATCCCACAGCTTGAAAAAAAAAATGTCATAAAGAAAGAAGCAATGTTAATAGGGCATTTTATATTCCTTTTTGGGCTTTAGGCTTAGATCTGGTCACAGTGGGTTTTTTGCCTATAAAAAGACATGTACAAATGCGAGAACAAATGACACTAATGGCATTTTATCCAAAAACATTAAGCGTAACACAAATCTAAAAAGACATTTTTTATTCACTTTAGATGCCTCTCCAATTTCTGCAAACCCTATTCAGATTAATAAGGCAGTCACTAACATTTCTGCAACAGATCTACCATCTGTGAATATACCTGCAAAATATGATTTTCTTAATAGAAAGGGAAAAAGGGGTTATGTTTTTAAACCAATAAAAAACCAAATGTTCCAAGTTTCAAATCAGCAAATTAAAATTAAAAGGTTCACTAATAAAGGTTACCCGAGAAAATCCACATCATCAGTTAAAATTCCCCTTTTGATTTTTAAACTTCCAAAAGGAATAATGCTTCCTGATTAATGATAGTGTGGTTTTGAACTTAATTGGGTAAAACTTTTGTTGGGGAAATATTTTAAGGATTGAATCAATTAATCAAAAGGATTATCGAGCCATTGAGTTTTGTGGATTTCATTATGAACTATTTTGTTTTGGGAAAAAAACCCCAGTGTTTTGGCCCACTAAGTTTTTGCTTAGTTTCAGGTCAATGTAAAATTTTGTTTTAAAATTCTAGAAATTCAATTTGGTATTAATTTAACTACAAATTGGGTTTAGGATTAGGTGTTTTATGGTGTTAAGTTATCTATCAGCATCAGTCAGTGTCCGATCACTCTAGGTCTGTACTGTCACGAACCCTAAGTAACCCCTATGTTTTTGAGAACCCAAAGTAACTTTAGAGAAAACACAAAATTGTTGACATCACTTCCATTTCGGGGAATCCCGTGGAGGAAATTAGGGAAAATGGGGAAGTGTTTCCGTAGAAGTCCCTTGCTAAGGGTGAGGCCGGGGGAGTGAATGAAATTTTAAAATTTTTTAAAACCCCCAAAACCTTTAAAGCCCTTGCTTGGGGTTTAAGGGTTTTATTTATTGGGAAAGGGGGGTTTTAAAGATAGGTGTAGAGTAAGAGAAAAAATGTAAAAAAAAAAAGTTTGGGTGAACCGTTTTAAAACCCAAAGGCCTATTCAAGAATGCTTGTAAAAAATTTGTATGGAAATGGGGACAAAGGGAAAATTTTGGCTGGAAAAAAATTATATTTTATTTTTATATGAAATTTTTACTGTTTTTTGTGCCTTATTTTAATTAAAACTTTTAATCCCCTATATTAGAGAGAGACATTAAAAAAAGAAAAAACTATTTAAAATAAATATTTTAATAATAAAATTAAAAGGTTATTATGATAGACATTATTGACATATAATTAAGATATAGGTATGGAATTTATACCTATAATAGATAGGGTTGAAACGCTTTTGGGTGTTTATGAAAATTTCCCCATAATAAAACAATGTAACCAAAATCTTACTCCTTTTAAGTCGTTTTAAGTTGTGATGGGGGAAAAAGGGAATTTTTTTTATTGGTTTGTGTGGGCCCAAGCTTTGGGACTCCTACCTGTCATATTTTACATTATGTTCTGTAGACATAAATACTCTTGTGAGCCTGATTTTACACACACAGCATTCTTTAAAAGAGCACATTTTTATGATGTTTTTCTTGATGATTAATTGCCCCTTTTAGATTTTTTTTTAATGCAGCAAGATGTTACATTTAGATATGGGCGAATTTCCCGAAATTCGTTTCGTTCACTTCCCCAAATTTGGGCAAAAAAAAAAACTTCTTTCCCGAATGACTTGGGAACGAATCCTTTAAAAAAAAGCTTTTTCCCAGGCTGCAAAACCCCTGCAGGGGGGCTGTAGAACTTTTGTCCCAATGTTTTTAAATATGAGGGGAGTTGGTTTGGTCTTCAAAAATGTTGTGTTTTTGTAGGAAAACGCTGATGACGGGCCGCCGTCTTAGAATCCCCTTACTTTTTAAAAATTCGCTGGGCACTTAAGAGGGCAAAACTGACCAAAAAAATTAAAGCAAAGAATGTACCCTGAAAAAAGTCAGGGCCAGCGAAAGGGGAAAAAAAAAACAAGTGAGAGTAGGTGGCAAATTAGAAAAAGAGGTGGGGGGGTGACGGCGGCCCCAAAAGCGCTGAGGTCAGGCAGGGGCACAAGGGGGCCATTCTGGAGGGGGCCCAA
>JAODAL010044632.1:0-32688 GCA_025379985.1 Phyllomedusa bahiana | reverse complement strand
CAGACTGTGGTTTTTATTGCTCAATTCTGACATTTAAACTCGTTTCACATTTACCCCAGTACCTAGTGCACCACGGGTACTGGGAAGAGTCGGGTAACCGTGAAAAGTGGACTCTTTAATGTGATGGTCCTCTTCTGGGGCGGCTGTAGGCTGGTATTTTTACAATGTTAAGAGACCAGTATTGATGGACCTTCCCGTTCTGATAGTATCAGGCTGCAGATGTCGATTTTACCTTAGCCGATTATGGACAATAAGGAGAATTCTACATCATTTTATTTATTGATAATCTAAACATGGGCATCCATGGTAATGATTCCAGTGGTTGCCCATTTTAGGATTCTCAATAAATAAATGATTTTTTGAAAAAAATAAATGATGTGGGGTTCCCCCCATTTTCTATAAGCAGCCAAGGTAAAATTGACAGCTGCAGCCTGATACTATCATAATGGGAAGGTCCTTGAATACTGGTCCCTTCCCATCCTAAAAACACCAGCCTGCAGCTTTCGCAGAAGTGGACCGTCACATTAAAGGGTCCGCTTCTGATGGTAACTCAGCTCTTCCCATTACCCCTGGTGTGTTGGATACTGGACTAACAGTGACATGGGGTTAGTGTCAGCCTTGGGGTGACAAAACCACAGATGGCTGACACCAAGCCCGAGTGATAGTAATGGAGAGACATCTGTCAGATGACTCTATTACTAACACTGGGATTAAAAGGGGGAAAAAAAGTCGGAAATTGCACAAAAAAAATCTTTTATATAAATATATATATATATATATAGCCCTCTTTAACCATTTTATTAAAGAAATCAATCCAACGCTGCGCTGGTCTGACATAATCCAATGAGTCCGACATAGTCCAAAGGGGAAACCTGTATAAAAAAACCCCCAAAAAAAACATGACAGTACTAAACTCCATCCCCTGCACCCCCTGAAGATCATGCCTGTGACATGATCATCTGTGGGTGCAAGGTATGGAATTCAACCTGCACCATACGATTCTTGGGGGAACAGACCACAGCCGCAGCAAGGGGATTGTCCTCTGTCCCCCTAAGGATATTCTGCATGTAAGATGTTCTCTGTACCTCTCTCTCCCACCCCTCCCCCATCATTGTGTTATGCAGTTTAATGCCAACACAAAATACAATCCCCACCTTTCACCATCTCCACCTATCACCTCTTAACCTCTCCACCTATTACCCCATAGTCCCCTTACCTCCACATATCACCCCATAATTTCCCCACCTGCACCTATAATCCCATAACCTGCCCACCTATCACCTGTTGTGGAGTTTGTGTGATAAATTTTGCAGGGACAAGTCATGCCCAGGAGAAGTCACCATAATGGTCTGGAAAGGATGAATAAGAAAAAGGAAAGAGAACAATTCCAGTCATAGAAGATGTCTCTAGTGAGTCCTAGATGTGACTGCACTGTAATTACTTAAATGACTGCACAGCCTGTGTAAACTGGTATCTACCACTATATGGTCACTGTATGGTGGTAATATACAGACTGGGGAGGCTGTGTACACTGTTCTACCACTATATGGTCACTGTATGAAGGTAATATACAGCCTGCAGAGCCTGTGTACACTGGTCTACCACTAGATGGTCACTGTATGGAGGTAATTTTACAGTCTGCAGAGCCTGTGTTACACTGGTGTCTACCACTAAAATGGTCACTGTCTGGAGGTAATTTTCGCTGCAAGCACGTGACATGGTCTACCCTTATGGTTTACTGTATGAAAGGGAATAACAGTCTGAAGCCCTTGTACACTGGGGCTACCCTACATGGTCACTGTCTGGAGGTAATATACAGTATGTGGGAGAAGTTTTTTGTTTTATTTTCCTTTGCTGTAGTTTGAGGATACATAGACATTACTGTGTCATTTATTTTTACTTTTTTTTAGCGGTGTGAATATTATCACCTGGTCATGGTCCAAGACCGTGGCAATCACAGGGTTAAAAAATAAGGATATGAGGAAATCTTCAAACCATACCATGCTCAGAGGCTGCTCTAGGAACAAAGCTGTTCACTATAGCTCCAGAAGACGTGGTTGCCAAAAGAGGATATACGCCTTCCGCCGTCAAACGACAGAGGGCGGTTGTTAAGGAATTAAAACTGGAAAATCACTTTAACTATATTAACAATGGTGATACTGTAAACAGAGCCTTCAAAACAGATTGGATTACATTACTTCACCAAAGAACAATGCAAAGCAGATCGAGCGGTGCTAAAAAAAATAAGAGCTTCATAGCACCTCTACATTTCATCAAGACATTCACACATTAATATGTGATGAGAACAAACCTAAGTCTGGTGATAATTGTGTTGTGTATGAAGGTGGAATCATTACATTTCTAGATACAAGTAGAATTTCCCTTCTATTATTATAATAGACGACAACTAGTGGCAGGAATCGCTTACATTAGCCTAGATTGCCTTTGAAAGCTTGCATGCTTGTCTTGGTTATAACGATGACCAAAAGCTATACAGTATGTAACATGCTCAGGTCAGACTAGTGAGATATGCTTGAACAGTGATTCCTCTAGTTACAATGGTCTCAGGAAACAATATTTTCACCATATAGTGATCTTTTCTGGTGCATTGTATCTTGATACCGCACTCCCCATACAATGTCACAGACACTGCTGATCTGAGGCTCATATGATTGATGGAAGATCCAACCAATTATCATGAACATTTTACTGGTAAAACCTCTGTATAAGTGAAGTGCATGCAGTTATTGGCGGTCTATTAGCGCCTCTCTACAGTACAGTGCGGTACTACATGTCCTATACTGCTCTTACATGTATTAGTGAGGTGCATGCAATGATTGGTAGTCTAGTAGCACCTTTCTACAGTACAGTGCAGTACTACATGTCCTGTACTGCTCTTACATGTATTAGTGAGGTGCATGCAGTGATTGGCGGTCTATTAGCGCCTCTCTACAGTACAGTTTGGTACTACATATCCTGTACTGCTCTTACATGTATTAGTGAGGTGCATGCAGTGATTGGTGGTCTAGTAGCACCTCTCTACAATACAGTGCGATACTACATGACCTATACTGCTTTTACATGTATTAGTGAGGCGTATGCAGCAATTGTTGGTCTAGTAGTGTCTCTCTACAGTACAGTGCGGTACTACATGTCCTGTACTGCTCTTACATGTATTAGTGAGGTGCATGCAGTGATTGGCATTCTAGTAGCGCCTCTCTACAGTACAGTGCGGTACTACACGTCTTTTACTGCTCTTACATGTATGAGTGAGGTGCATGCAGTGATTGGTGGTCTAGTAGCGTCTCTTTACAGAACAGTGAGGTACTACAAGTCCTGTACTGCTCTTACATGTATTAGTGAGGTGCATGCAGTGATTGGCTGTCTAGCAGCGCCTCTCTACAGTACAGTGTGGTACATGCTGTGTTTAATATATGTGAAAGAATAAAGTTTTGTTAATTGCAATAAGAAAATCTGTGTGTGCTGTTGGATATATGGACTTTGGATGGATCTTTTGGCAACGGGCACCACAGTAAATAGGGTAAAAATGCCGAACCATGTTTATATGAATATATATATATATATATAGAGAGAGAGAGAGAGAGAGCCCACATCTGAGGAGAGAGAGAGAGAGAGAGAGAGAGAGAGACTGGAGCATTTAGGTATGTGTTTATACAATGCCAGATAGGAAAGACATCAGCAATGATCTTAGAGAAGCAATTGTTGCTGTTCATTAATCTGTGAAGGGTTATAAAGCCATTTCTAAACAATTTAATGTTCATCATTCTACAATGAGAGATTATTTACAATTGAAAAACATTCACTAATTGACAATTGTTACGGCAGGAGCTTGGAGACCCTCCCCCCTCCTTATCTGCTGCTGCCGGCTCTTCAGCCTGTTACTGGGCGGCAGAAGTTAGTGACAGGAGTTAGTTAGTGACTATTTTGCTCTCCAAAGCGCCGCCCCCTCCTCCCGCTGCCTTTGTATGTGACCCTTCAGCGACCCACATCTTGGGTGGCGGACGTACCCGTGCCTCTGAAGCCCCTTCTGCTGGGACAGCAAGTAGTGCTGCAACCCGCATGTCCTAGCTGCAGCTACTCACTTCTCCTCACTCTCTGCGCTGTCTCTAGTGGCCTAGGGAGCAGGGAAATGTGCACGTTGGCTCTGTGAAATTTAAAGGGCCAGCGCTCCGGTAATTGTCGAATTGCCGGGTGTTGGTCCTATATTACCTAGCCTTCCCTTGACTTCCTCACTGGATCCATAGTGCATAGGGCCTATAGAGAAAGCTGTTCTTGAGTCCTGAGTTGTTCCCGTCTATTCTGTATACCAGTTCCAATAGCCTCCGTCCCTCAACCACGAACCTTGCCGTCTGCCCTGCCTGTCCCCGACTCCGAGCCTGTTTAGCGATTTTGTACTGCGTACACCTTGGCCACCACCGCAAGCAAGTCACACTATGGGTAGCAACCTCGGGGTCGCCTGTTGCAGGCTATGGTGAAAACCAGCGGTCCATTACACTCCACTCCCTGGTGCAGCTTTTACTATTGCCCACGGTGGCCCAGTGGATCCACCTGAGGTTGTTACAACAGTCTTCAAAGGACTGGACAGCCCAGCAAATTTACCACAATGTCAGACTGTGCAACGATCCATTTTGTGTATACTTAAATCACATTTTACACACAGCTGACTGAGGACAATAAGCATCTTTTTCTGCACTACATGTTGGTATTATAATCGTTCCTATTGTTTCAACTGACCACTCACATTTTGAGGTCATGTTTTCTTTTAATTAGCCAAATCCAGCAGCTTGGTAAGGTCTGTAGATGCTTGCAAGACTTGCAATTTGTAAAACAAATGCCTGCAAAATATGATTCCAGAATTTTTTCTATCTGATTGGGAAAACAAATTCTATTTGAGGCCGTGGCGTATCTACAGAGGTCGCAGCGGTAGCAGCTGCGACCGGGCCCCTGAACTGGTGGGGGCCCCACAGGCCCCTTGCCACATGCTGTTTCCAGGGCTGTATATCTATCTCGGCACATACAAAGGCAGCGGGAGGAGGGGGCGGCGCTTTGGAGAGCAAAATAGTCACTAACTAACTCCTGTCACTAACTTCTGCCGCCCGGTAACAGGCTGAAGAGCCGGCAGCAGCAGATAAGGAGGGGGGAGGGTCTCCAAGCTCCTGCCGTACAGGAGCAGCAGGAAGTGTGCGCGGGCCCCAGCAGTGCTGCCTCTTCAGTGACTCCAGTGAGGAGCTGTGAACATTGGGTCTCTATCTCCCTACTCCGAGGACAAAGACAGCCACATAATACATAGTCGCCAACTTTTGAAAATGAAAAGGCAGGAGATTTTAGACGGTGGCGCGCGTAGCGCGCCGCGGCAAAAATTTGCATGGACATGCCCATCTTTTCGGTATGCCACGCCCCTTCAAAAAGCCACACCCACTCCACCTAACTGCATAACGGCTTTGGAAGAAAGCCAGGTAGATGCCCTTATAGCCAGGTAGTAACCCCCATAAGCAGTAGTGCCCCTTACAGGCAGGTAGATGCCCCCTTGTAGCCAAGTAGATGCCCCTCTGTAGCCAGGTAGGTGCCCCCTTTTGTTAGCCAGGTAGGTGCCCCCATTGTTGCCAGGTAGTGCCCCCATTGTTTGCCAGGTAGTGCCCCCTCTGTTGCCAGGTAGTGCCTCCATTGTTGCCAGGTAGTGCCCCCTCTGTTGCCAGGTGATGCCCCTCTGTTGCCGGGTTTAGTGCCCCCTCTGTTACCAGGTAGATGTTCCCCTCTGTTGCCAGGTAGATGTCCCTCTGTTGCCAGGTAGTGCCCCATTGTTGCCAGGTAGTGCCCCCCTCTGTTGCCAGGTAGATGTCCCCTCTGTTACCAGGTAGTGCCCCCTCTGTTGCCAGGTAGTGCCCCCCATTGTTCCCAGGTTTAGTGCCCTCTCTGTTGCCAGGTAGATGCCCCTCTGTTGCCAGGTAGATGTCCCCTTGTTCCCCAGGTAGTGCCCCCATTGTTGCAGGTAGCTGCCCCCTCTTTTGCCTGGTTTTGCCCCCTCTGTTGCCAGGTAGATGTCCCCTCTGTTGCCAGGTAGTGCCCCTCTTTTGCCAGGTGTGCCCCCATTGTTGCCAGGCAGAGCCCCCATATAGCTAATAAAAATAAAATAATAAAATCCGCTTACCTCAACCAGGCTCCTGGCAGCACGGCCCTCCGGACCGATCTCCTCAGCGGCGCAGTGGTAGTGTGAGAGCAGCACGCGCGTTAACTCCCCTGCAGCCGTGCGTCATTCCCCTGCGCCGTTTGACCTGTATGTGCGGCGCCACACCGGCGCTGTTACTTCAGGGAGAGGAGGGAGCGACCCTCCTGCCTCCTCCCTCCCACACGAGACCCCCGGGCGGGTGAAGGCGGGCGCAGCGGCCGCTTCACCCGCCTGTGGAGCGGCCCGGCGGGGCCAGAGTAGCGCACTTGCGATACTCTGTCGCCACGGCCATTTAAAGACCCCCCGGGCGGCGGCGGGAGGAATGCCAACTCCCCCGGGAGGGCGGGAGGGAACCCAAATAGTGGGACCCCCCCGCCAAAAACGGGAGAGTTGGCATGTATGACATAATATTATCAGCACACAGCTAATTGTGTGCTGATAATATCAGAGTTGCTTCCCTGCACAAGTCCGACTCAGGAGAGCTCATGAGAGCAGATAGCAGCAGTCACCTATAGCCCCCAGCCCCCCTCCTACAGCTGTGGGGAGTAGGAAGAGTACAGAGGCATATATTCAGGCAGGTACACTGTGTAGCTATACAGAGGAATCAACAGTGTGTAACTTGTGTGCCCAGTGTGAGATTGTATAGCTGCATGCGTGGATTCATAAGTAAATGCTGGTTTGTTTGTGTGTATATATATATTATATATATATATATATATATATATACACATACATACATACATACACACACTTACTGCAAATCCAAGACCTATACACTTTTATGTGTATGTCACGGCTGGGTAGTGGATCCGCCTGACCACCGCAAGCGATGATAGCTAAGCCACGCCAGGGAACGAAATCTAAGTAGCCCCGGTTTTCCCCAGAGCCGCTGCAAAGCAGGATGGACTTGCTGCGGGGTGAGGCAAACCAGGTCGTCCCCCCTGACGTGACTTGCTTGCGATGGCGGCCGAGGTGCGCAAAGGTACAGAAATGTAGTCCGAGAATCGTAGTCGTGGGCAGGCCGAAGGTCAGGGCAGGCGGCAATGGTTCGTGGTCATGGACAGGCAGAAAGGTCAGGGCAGGCGGCAGAGGTTCGGAGTCGAGAAACATAGCAAGAGGTCTGGCAAGAGGTAAGGCGAGAATATACTTTAGGAACGCTTTCTCTATGGATCGGGCCAGCATAGATCCAGCAGGGAGTGACGTGGGTGCAAAACTTATATAGGGACAGCGCCCGGCAATTCCCCAATTACCGGCGCACTGTCCCTTTAAATTTACATGGACGAGCACGCGTTAGGGGGTGCGCATACGCATTCCGGCCGGCAGGGGACGAGGACCGGACGGGAGCGAGGCTAGGTGAGTGGATGGGACGGGTGGCGCCACGGCCGGCAGTGCGGCCCGCGGCGTCCCCCTTCCCCACCGGGGACCGATTATGGGGAACGCGGGTGAGATCCCGATTCAGGATGTTAGATTCAGGGTCCCAGGATCTCTCCTTGGGTCCGAAGCCCCTCCAATCCACGAGGAAGAAACATTTTGCCTCTGACCGTTTTCATAGCCAAAATGTCCTTTACCTCGAAGATGTCAGCGGATTCGGCTACTGGGGAAGGCGTCACTTTCTTCCGAGAGAATCGGTTCAGAACCAGAGGCTTAAGGAGGGATACATGAAATGTGTTGTGGATCCCGGGGAGATGGAGGCAAAAAAAAGCTTGTATGTCACCGGGTTCAACTGCTGAAGAACCTTGAAGGGTTCGAGGAAGCGAGGGCCCAATTAAGACTAGGGACCTTCAGGCGCACGTTTTCTTGAGGAGAGCCAAACTTGGTCCCAGGGAGAAACGTCGGGGCAGGTTTCTCCTTTTGTCTGCCCGAGACTTCATATGGGCAGAGGCCGAAGTAGAGAAAGTCGCGTCTCCTGCCAGATGGCCTTGATATCCCGAACCCGGTCTTTGACAGCGGGCAAAATCCGAGTCAGGAGGCAGGGGGAGTGGGGGTGCGGGTGGCGGCAATAGACTACAAAGAACGGGGAGGCGCCAGCAGCATCCGAGTCCCGATGGTTATACGCAAATTCGGCCCACGGGAGCAGCTCAGTCCAGTTGTCCTCACGTCCGGACATAAAGTGACACAGGTATTCTCCCAGAATCTGGTTCACTCTCTCCACCTGCCCATTTGGACTGAGGGTGGTAATATGCCGAGAAAGTCCAACCTGACTTGCAGACGGGGAGCACAACGCACGCCAAATCGGGAAACAAACTGAAAACCCCCGGTCGGAGACAATGTGTGAGGGCAGTCCATGAAGCCGGAAAATATGTCGGAAGAAAAGATTAGCCAATTGTGGGGCAGACGGCAGGCCAGGGAGAGGCACAAAGTGGGACATCTTTGAGAACCGGTCCGTCACAACCCAGATGACTGAATTCCCAGAGGAGACTGGTAGGTCCGTGACGAAGTCCATAGCTATGTGCGTCCTTTGGGGTCTCTGGCACAGGCAGAGGAAGCAAGAGGCCTGCGACCTTGTTCCGAGCACAAGTGACACAGGCGAGGGTGAAGTCCTTGACATCCTGTGCTAGAGTCGGCCACCAGTAGTGCCGCGAGATCAAATCGTAAGACTTCCGAGCTCCGGGGGTGACCAGGCCGCAAAGGGCTATGCCCCCACTCCAGTATTTTCCTCCTGAGTGCCAGCGGGCACGTAAGTCTTTGCCGTAGGAATGTTTTGGAGACCTGCGGGAGCCACGTGAACCAACCGTCGGGGGGGAAATGATGTGTTGTGACACGGGTTCTTCCGACCCACGTCCGAGGCACGAGAAAGGGCATCAGCCTTGAGGTTTTTCTCAGCAGGCAGGAAATGTATACGAAAGTCAAACCGTGAGAAAAAAAGAGACCACCGGGTTTGGCGGGGGTATAGACGCTGGGCCGTCTGAAGATACAACAAATTTTTGTGGTCCGTAAAGATGTCGATTGGATGACGAGCCCCCTCCAGCACATGTCGCCACTCCTCTAGGGTTAACTTGATGACCAAGAGTTCCCGGTCCCCAATGGCATAGTTCCGCTCAGCCGGCGAAAAGGTCTTTGAGAAAAACCCACATGTGAGAATCTTGCCTTTGGAGCTTCTCTGTGTGAGGACTGCCCCTGCCCCCACGGAAGAGGCATCCACCTCCAAGGAGAACGGCCTCTCGGAATCAGGCCAGACCAAGACAGGAGCAGTGGAGAAGGCCGTCTTTAGATCCACAAACGCCTTCTCAGCCTCTGGAGGCCAACATCTCGGGTTCGCATTCTTCCTAGTAAAGGGCCACGATAGGGGGCCACCAAGGTGGAGAAGTGGGGAATTAAATTGTCCGGTAATATTCGCGAAGCCCAGGAAGCGCTGTATTGCCCGAAGACTGACAGGACGGGGCCATGTGTAGTACGCATAGAGTTTTGCCGGGGCCACTTTAGGCCTTCAGCCGAGACTATGTAGCCGAGGAAAGGTAGGCTGGTCCAATGGAATAAACATTTCTCCAGCTTGGCGTACAGTCGGTTGCTGCGCAGACGTTGCAGAACCTGGCGTACTTGAGCCTGGTGAGTCTGAAGATCAGGGGAAAAAATCAGGATGTCATCTAGGTACACTATTTACGCAGGTATAAAAAGAGATCCGGAAGACATCATTGACGAGTTCTTGGGAACACCGCTGGAGCGTTACAGAGCCCAAAGGCATCACGAGGTACTCAAAATGTCCATCTCGGGTATTTTAAAAGCCGTCTTCCACTCGTTCCCCCTCCCGAATTTTTGAGAGGTTTTAAGCTCCTCGCAGATCCAACTTGGAAAACACTTTAGCCCCCTTGGACGGTCAAAAAGCTCTGAGATCAGTGGGAGAGGGTAGCGGTTTTTTATGGTGATCTTATTTAGACCCCTGTAGTCTATACACGGACGGAGGGAACCATCCTTCTTCTGCGCGAAGTACATCGTGTGTTTCAGGAGCTTGCGCTAATACGTGCGTATTCGCCGCAAGTAATTGACATGTCCCTTATCTCTCCAGGCATACCAGACGATCGTATTGTCCGCGCGGGGACGAGGTGTAATCCATAGTTCTCTATGAGAGCTGTGGATTACCGGAATTATGGGGCACATTTCCCCGCGTATTAAGCGCAGTACTCCGCAAAATGTGTCCCAAAATAAGCCGTGTGAACAGAAAACACAATTACAAAACTTATTGAATAATTTTTTTTTATACTTTTTTCTTGATATTATAAAAAAAAAAATGTTAGGTTAATTAAAAGCTAAGCCTTTTTGTATCACAAATAAATTAGTAGAGTAACACGTACATAATAGACACGTACTAAAAAAACTAAAATGTAACTGGCAGTAATGGGGTAACCAGTATTGTTGTTTTATTTGTACACATTGAATTACGGTATGTTCAGACAGCGTATTCTCAGTACATACTGCAGCACATAATTGTGCTTCAATACGCCCAGGGGGAGGAGGGGGCGAGGCTCCATTTGAAAATCATTTTCTTCTAGGACAATTCTTTTTAATAGAATTAATTTTCTGCAGCGCTCTACACCGCAGACATCCGTCACGTTAAGTAGGGACCCTGTTGTTGAAAACTATTGGTCAACACATGGTGTCTGGCGGTAGGGGGGCCCCGAGCTGAATTTTGGACCCGGGCCCATGAGTCTCTAGCTACGCCCCTGATTTGAGGTATGTTTCATGAAGTCCAAATGTTAAGCTATTTTGTGCCATGGCTGTTATTTTTGTATTTGCTATGAAGTAAAAAATCTGAAACACACCCTTTAAAGGGGTTGTCTCGCTACAATGATTGGGTTTTAATTAAAAGATCTTTAAAAAACAAGCAACTTTGCAATATATGTTCATTACATCCTACTGATTTTGAGTTATCCCTGGTAGTAGGAGTGCATCAGCTCCTCAAATCACTATAGCAGCCGACCTGTTGATTTTTATCTCACTGGCTGCCAGTCCTGGTGACTCATCAGCTTCTGAATACAGGTCAGAGCACAGAGCCCCACCTGCACAGTATGCTTCTGTAGGGAAGGGAGGGCTCTGGCTTCTGTGTCTGTGTGGATTAACCCTGTGTGTTCCTGCTCCCTCCTGCTCTCTACACAGATTGAGGAGAGCAGAGGTGAGGCTGATCTGTGGTCAGTACGATGTGACAGCAGTGAAGTGTGTTACTATAATCATGATGTGTCTGTGGAGCTCTGACTATACTAATAGAACAGATCAGGGGGGCATGTGAACGGTTCATATCCCTCCCTGCTCTCTGTATTAGTGACACATGTGATTATAGTAACTCACTTCACAGCTGCCCTGTGTCTGTTCTGACAGGGTTTGTTAGTTGTTGCTTGAGATGTCCGCAGAGATTTGTATGCTAAGCAGGGGGTATAGGAACCTTTACATCCCCCCCTGCTCTGCTATTAGCATACACAGCTTCACAGACCTCTGGCTCCATAGCCACTCATAGATCAGCCCTCTCCCTGCCGTCTCCTGACTCTGTGAAGAGGAGCAGCAAGAGCTTGGCCACAGCAGCACAGTGCAGCTGATTCAGCAGTGAGCAGCAGATCTTGGAAGGCACACACAGGGTTAACTCTGGCAGCAAACCCCCTCGCACTCCCCCTGCTGTATACAAGTTACTGCAGTTGTGTGCTGAGGGGAGGGGGAAAGGGGGAGGAGAAGAGGCAGACAAGAAGCACGCCCCTGAATTCAAACATCCTATGCTGCCAGACACACTGAGGAAAGCCTGTAGTGAGACAACTCCTTTAATGGTGGTAAATCTTGAATTTTTGCTAGGGCTTGTATCAGCATAGAAACGGTTTTTATTATGATATTTTTTCAAAAACATTTTTAAGTTTACTGCTGCCCTTTTAAAATGGGGGGAAAATTATGCTCACCCCCCATGTGCTGTTGACTGACATCATTGTTCGGAAGCAAGCGCTCCAAATGGTAACGTTGGCTAATGGCACATGACCGCAGCCGCCAATCAGCAGCTTCAGCAGTGATGTTGCGCTTAGAGGAAGACTAGAAGAAAACAGGGCAGAGAGAGAGGATGGCGTGAAGCTGGATCCGAGCTAAGAGGAGAGAATAACCTTTTTATTTTAAAAGGGCTGCGGTATCCTAAAAAAATGTATAAAAAAAAAAAATAACCGGACATAACCACAATTTTTGATCTTCCATTTTCTATTATATGGAGCTTATGTTGATAATGAGGGAACTACTGAAAAGTGATCTATACACACAGTGTCAGCCTATTATTAGTCTTAAAAACAAAGTAGAAACCATTATTTCAGGTGTCTGTATTTTTTGTTCTTATCTTAAAAGAACAGCACTATCATAAATGCTTACAAATGTTTAACATAACTTGATTTTAACAATAGGTTATTCTCTGACCGGGTTATGTTAAATTCAACAGTTTGTTTCTTTTTCTCCCTGCACTGTTAGCGTTTACTCAATGCTTTCAAAAAGACATGGACTGTACAATTGTTTGTGTGTTATTGGTTTACTAAAGTCAACAGAGTATATAAGGCAACCCTGAAAATGCCAACAGGGAATAATAGTCTATGCAATTACAATAGATCACTGGACTAGACTGTAAAACATAACTTTTATTAAAAATAGAAATAACCAAAAGGCCAACTGACCATATCAATGTGGAGACATCGTCCCAAAAAGGACGGCTCCACCAAAGGATCCTACCAATGAACCCTAACACACCCTAAAAATTAAAAAAGGGGTGTCATATGCAGAATATATAAAATATGACCCTAAATAATTGTTTATAGGGGAACTTCCTCAGGGGTCATACAAAATACAAGGGAAAACACTACCCGGAAGTTTTGGAGTCGGATGGACTCAGAATGGAACACCTTTCCTGTCACCATCTAGGAGACCTTCCTGGATATATATTTTTGTGAATTGAATAGACGTGTTTGGTATGTAATCATATACTATATTTTTGGGAGACAAGACACAAGATAAGTAGTTTCCTATATATGTGGACCCCACTGATGAGTCCCGGTGAGGACGAAACGCGTTTGGGGGATCTGTTATAGTAGTGTTGGACGGAGAGATCCACATTAGGATACTGGAGGTATCTATATTAGGATACTGTTTGTTCGTCTATTTTGATTCATATGTCGACTCCTAAGAGATTTCGGAATATATGTGTAACATACCTCACAGATATCCACATGTGAAGATAGAGGAGAGTTGATATATTTGTGTATCTTCATAAGTTAACACTCAGGAGAGAAGGATCTGTTTTTGCGGGGTCGCCCTTGTCGGGGCGGTTACTCTGTTAAGGGAACTACTCCTGAGTGTAATTGAGGTGACAAAAAGTGACTGGATTGATATGATATATATAGGGTTTTTGTGTTTTGGATATTCGTAAATACTTTTTTAGAAATATGTTATTAAAAGTTAAGTTTTAGTAGGAATTTCTTTGTGGTGGATTACTGTAAAACATAACTTTTATTAAAAATAGAAATAACCAAAAGGCCACCTGACCATATCAATGTGGAGACATCGTCCCAAAAAGAACAGCTCCACTTAAGGATCCTACCAATGAACCCTAACACAACCTAAAAATGAAAAAAGGTTTGTCATATCCAGAATATACAAAATATGACCCTAAATAATTGTTTATAGGGGAACTCCTCAGGGGTCATACAAAATACAAACTTACAAAGTCAGTGTAGTATCATGAGTCAGTAATCATCCTAAACCGGGGCAATTATTTAGGGTCATTTTTGTATATTCTGGATATAGTACCCCCCTTTTTTTTAGGGTGTGATAGGGTTCATTGGTAGGATCCTTACGTGGGGTCGTTCTTTTTTGGACGATGTCTCCACATTGATATGGTCAGGTAGTCTAGAGTATAAGGGTTTATAGGGTCAGTTGGCCTTTTGGTTATCTCATACCCCTTTCTCACTGCAGAGATAGTATTTGGTTTAATTTTAGAATTTTTGATAATGTGTATTTTTTAAGAAATATTTTTAATAAAAATGATGTTTTTTTTTTTTTAAATATATTTCAGAATCAAAAATGAGACAACTGAGGGTACATTATCATTTTCAATGATACAAAGTAACATCTATGAGTCAATATACCATTATCTGACAGGGCAATTGATAACAGTTAAATCACTACAATAATCAAACAGATTATAACATACATAACAAAGACAACTTTTCCTTCAAAGGCTTAGTGCTTATGTCATAGGTGGCAGTACATATCGATCATGTCAATCTGACTGGTCTTGGAGTTGGCCCACACCTATGTTCCCCCAGGTACATATATGCTGTTGTTTCCCGCATTAAACCTTTCGCACCCCCAATGTGTCTGTCAGTTCCCCTTCCAAATACCATCTGGTAAGTTTAAATGGAGTTTTCCCGGGCTATGACCCCGTTCCTGTCTAAAAAATATTTTTTTAAAAAAAGGGGGGTTCCCCCGGTTAAAGAATCCTGGGTTAAAGGGGGAGCTTTGTGTATTTCCCAGTCTTAGGCGGTCCTGGAAAAGGTAATGATTTTAATAGAGATAGGACCCCCCTTTTGTGGGTTTTGGTTTTGGGCTCAAGCCACCGGGGTTAAACAGGGGCCCTTTTTGCACCCAGAAAGGAAAAAATTCCCAACCCAAGGTAGGGTTTTTTTCGGGCCCTTTCCCGGGGGAGGGCCCAGGGAATTTGCGGGGCCTTTGGGTTTGGAAAAAGGGGAAATTTAAAAAATTTCCCCAAGGAGTTTCTCGGGTTTTTAAACTAGGGAGTTCCAGAAGTTTTGCGACTTTGGGCAAAACCCAAATTATATGTATCAAAATCTTTTTTTGGCTCATTAAAACTTGGGCAACCCAGTATGCAAATTTGGGGGCCAGTGGGGGGGGGGGGTTTTTTAAACCCGAATATGGCTCTTGTATAAATTTAAAGTGTATTCTCGCCATTTTTCTTTTTTGGGAACCGATTTACAGGTGTTTTCCCAGCCCATCAAAAATGGAGGGATGCTATGTAAGAATCGGGAAAAAGGTTTTGTCCTAGTGGGGAAAAACAGCCCTTCCTTCCCCAAACCCTTTTAAATATTTAGCTCTTCAATTTATTGTAGATGTCGTTTGGGGAATGAGAATTTTGGGAAGCGGGGCCTTTAAAAACCTTATCAAACAGATTGGGGAAAAATTTTTCCAATCAAAGGAAAAGGGAACCCCTACCTCTAAAAAAAATTCATGATTTGGCCAAAAGGTTAAGAAGTGGGGGGCCCAGGAATCGGTGGGTTTTCCCTGGGTTTTGAAATGCAGGGTATTTATGACTGCTACCCTCTTTGCTTCCCTCAAAGACCCCCCCACATTCAAAATCCCATGGTTTCCCCAACCCCTTTTGAGGGCACTTCCCAAACCCCTTTGTCGGAATTTTGGGGGTACCAAAAAATGGGAAGGGTTTTACTCAGGCATCGGAGGTTAAATTATTTTCTGGAAAGCCCCCCCGGTTTTGTTTATGGTGTCTCTCATCAATTAAAAGGAAACCGGGAGGTTTTTCGGAAAAATTTTGCATATCAGTTTTTCATTGGGGCCCCGCTTTTTCCCCCTTTGGTGCTGAAAGGCGGGTTTTTCTAGGGAAAAAATTTTTTTGAATAAGGGGAGTTGTTTTCCCCAATCCCCTGCGGTGCCAAAAATAGGAACCCAAGGTTATTTTTAAAGGAAATTTTGGCAGGTTGAAAATTTCCAAAATTTCCCTGGGGTAAAAATTTAATTTTGATACGGCAACCCTCGGCTTTTTTTTTTCGCCCTTTATAAATTTGGGAAAAAAAATTTTAGACATTTGAATTTTTAAATCTGAGTGCTTCAGAAAGGAGGGGGAAATTTTTCTGAAAGGGGGTTTTTTTGGAGTTTGGGGAAAATGCCCTCCCGTTTTTAAAATGACATCTTCCCAAACCCAGCGAAAAGGGAAAGGTTTAAAGACCCTGTGGAGTTCTCAAATGATTTTCAGTAGGGAGGGGGGGGTGGTTTTAGATGGTTTAAAGTGATTCAGGGGTTTATTTATTAAGGATCCCAAAGGGGAAATTAATAGGGGATTTTTAAATTTTTTTTTTTTTTTTTTTGTTTTTGAAGAAGGGGGTAGCTTGAAGCCACAGGGAATTTTTTAAAGGGGAAGGTTAATTTCTTTTGGATTTTGCTTTCTTTATTTTTAAAAACCCGAAATGTCCCTAAAGCCCGAAAGCTGGTGATGAAGCCGGCCCGGGTTTAACCCCTCTCGGGGTTTTGTTTAGAAAAAAATTTTAATCATCGGCAAAAAGTGACATTTTAAATTTTTCCTGATTTCTGTTTGTGTTTCCCCTAAAATGTGTCAGTTTGAGATTGGGAAATTTAGTTGGGGCTAAAGGGGGCCATTTGAAAAAGGTAGGGAGAGAGGGGAAACCCCTGTTTTGTACCCCCCCAAAGGGGGAAAGGTTGCAAAAAGAGGAAAACCCGGCATGCATTATTCTTTTTGGTAAATGGTTTAAAGGCTGACAAAAAAGGGTTTATAGGGGCCCCTGAAGCCAAAATCTTTTTCCAGGGCCCCAGATTCGATCCCCAGTCCCACGCTATAAAAAGTTTTTCCCCGTATAAACAGGTTTTAGCTGGGGGGGTTGCTTGGGATTCGGGGGTTTTTCCCCTGACTTCGTTAAAACCCAAAGGGGTACTTTTCCCCAATTTTTAAATTGCTGATCCCCCCTAGGAAAAAAACCCCCCCCTGATGGGGTCCTATTAGTTGGGAAATATTTTGGGGCAAAGCGGGTCTGCCATGATTTTTTGTAGTAACTTGAGTTTAAACATTTATTAACGAGATAGGCCTATAAGGGGGGGTTTTTGGAAGGAGGTTTTTCCCCTTCCCTTAGGTAGTATCTTTTTTTGGGGCCCCGTGTTCTTTGGGTTTTGGGGGCCCACATGATTGCCCCAGAGAGAAAAGGGTATTAAAATTAGTAATTGGAGGGTAGGGGCATCTGGGGCCCTTAAAACGATTTGAAAAACTCAGGGTGAAGCCGTTTTGGGCCCCCCCGGGTTTGCTTTTTTTTTTGCAGTTTTAAAAGATGCCGCCCTCAACGTAAAAAAGCTCGATCGGGGGTCCCCAGTGTGCTCCCCCTCTGCTGAGACCGGGGGAGGTAAATTTTGTGTTCAGCCATTCCTTTGAGCTCGGGTTTCACCCAAGGTGTTCTTTCAGCATAGTGTTTCCCGGGTTAAAAAAAGGCGGAAAATTTTCCCCAAAAGATTCTCTCCTTTCCCCTTTTTTTACCCCCTCTGGTGTTTTAAAAGGTGGGGTTTAGTGGGGCCCAAGTTGGGCGGGGGCCTCTAGCTAATCTCGCTAATAGCCTGCCTGGTTTTTTTTCCCCGAAGGGGAAAAAAATTGCGAAACCCGGATCGGGATTTCTGTTTTTCCTTTTTTTCCCCCACGTCTCGTATTTTTTTTCCCTGGTGAAAAACCCAGTTGTTTTTTGTGTTTTTTTTGAAGGGGTTGACGGAAAGTATTGTATCCCTTCCTCAGCCTGCCCCCCCCAAGGGGGATTTTCGGTTTTTTTGCAAAATTTTCTTAAAAAACTTGGGGGCCCATATGAAATTAGTTTCCCCCGTAACACAGTTTTTCGGTTTCCCCAGAATTTTTGGGGCGCTTTTCCTGGTGCTTTTGTTGTGGGAAATTGGAATTCAACCACCCCCCCCGAAAAGTTCCCTCGTTTTTTGTCGGGAAAGGGGAGGGGGGAATCTCCAGAAAAATAGTCTTTTCCCCGCTTTTTTGGTCTCAAAGGGGTTAGGGAAAACCGGGGGAGTGGTCGGGAGTTTTAAACCCAAAAAGGTACTCCCAAATCTTCACTTTTTCCCTTATTTTGGGGGTGAAGGCCCTTTTTTTTTGGGGTAAAGATAAAAATCTATCCTGGCCCAGGAATCTTTTGAGGGTGAGAAAAATTGAAAAATATTCTTCCCATTGGGTTCAAGTTCGCCAGGGGGCAGAGATAGCAAACTTTTCGTAAAAGGGGGGAAAGAGAGGGGAGATGATTTTTGCAGCAGGTGGGCGGCGGGGGCTGTTTCCCTTCTGTTTCTTTGGGACACGCCCTTGTTGTTAAATTTCCCCCCCCTTACAATTTTTACATTCGAGGAATCCCTTAGGTTTTCGGGGTGTGGGGATTTAAAAGAAAGAAGGCTATTCTTTTTTTGGGCCAATTATATTGTGGAGGGAAACAGAGGCTCCTCCCCTTCTGGAGCTAATATTGCCCCACCCTCTTCCTGGTCTATTTTCATGGTGTACCACCCCTTTTCCCCACAAATTTCCCCCCAATTTAAAAGGGACAATCTCCCCCCTTATTGTGTTTTCGCTGGGGACCCAAAAACCCCTGCCCTCCCCTTTACCCTTTGGAAAATCGCGTACAAAATTTTCCTTAGTTAGGTGGGGTTTCCTGCACGGGGCTAGTCTCCCCTCTTTTTTTAAAAGGTGTCTCAAGATATGATACTTTTTCCCCGGGGGGAACCCCGGCCCTTTAAACTTTCCCAAAGGTTTTTTTTCTTAAAACCCGGGTATTGAGCGATTTAGGCATAGAAACCCTTTGGGGGGAAAACCCCAAGCAAACAGGGTAAACCCAACAAAAAAAACAGATAAAAAAGTCAATGTTTCCAAAATGTTGGCCCTTTTTGACCCCCCCCCCCCCCCCCAGGGGCACTCTGAAGCAGGAAAAAAGAAAGAAATACTCCCCTTTTCAGTTTTTAAAGTCCCAATAAAAATTCCTTTTTTTTTTCTTAGAGAGGTTCAAAAACATTTAAAAGGGAAAGATTAAACCCGCAAGAGGGGCCCGAAAAAAAAGAAAAAAAAAAAGGGTTTAAAATCCCCATTGGTGAAAAGAGAAAAAAAAAAAAAAAAAAATCCAAGCACAGGGGGAAAGGAACTTAAAAATAGCCCGGAAAAAAGGTTTAATAAAGGGAAGCTTTAGTGATGCCGAAGCCTCCCCGGCCTCAGAAGGGGCCGCCCAATTTCCCAGTCCCCAAGTTTAAAAAGTGCTTGTTTTTTTGCTCTTTTGGGTCGGGTTTGGGGCCCCTTGCATGGGCCTGTCTTTCCGGTGGATTTATCTTCAGAAGGAGGGGAAAATCTGGACGTGGGTGGGGGAAAACTGAGAAAACGGGTCGTTGATGAAGGGCGCTTGGGTTCCCTAGTTTTCCCGGCTTTTAAAAGGTAGGTTTTTTGACTTTTCCTTTTGGGACTTTGAAAGTGGAAAATGTTCCCATTCTTTTGGAAAAAATTTCAAGATTCCCGGTTACTTTTTGGGAAAAAACTTCACTTGGTTATGGAATCTTGCTGAAAAAATTTGGGAGGGGAAAACCCCTTTAACGCTTTTTAAAAAAGTCGAAAGAAGTCTTCAAAGATCGGGGACCCTCCTGCCCCTTGAAATTTGAGCTCTCTCTTCTTTTTCTGAAAGGCCAAAAGAATTGTGTTTAAATCGGTAAAGTTACATATTTCACGTTGACCTGACGGGGGCTTTTCCTGCAGGGGATCTGGGGGTGCCAGAATCTCTGTGTAATTTATTTCTACTGCGAATGATCGGGTCCAAGACGGTGGGTTTCCTCCAATTTACAGGCCTTTGAGGCGGGGGGTTTCCGGAAGGTCCCGTTAAACATTAGCTCTAGGTATTCTTCCCGGGAAAATTGTTTTAGATAGGGCCAACCCACTCGCAGATTTTTTCCCCCCTGGTTTGGGTTCCCAGGGCCTTTTAAAATTTTTTGGGTTTAAGTCGTTCGTTTTTTGGGGTAACATTTGGGATTTGTGAAACGTGTCTTGTCGTTTAAATCCCCCCCCGGGGGGGCTCCTGGATCGGGAATGGTCTGGTCTTTTCCTGGGGCGCCCCGTTTTTGTATTGTAAGTAAAAATTTAAAACTTGGGTAAAAAATTTTTTTCCCACTGTAGCAGTTTAGAGAGGCTTGATGGTCAGCAGGAGTTTCCCGTTTTACTACTTTGAAGCTAATCCCTTTAAATTGGAGTAAACGGGGGGTCTATTTGGGGTTTTGCTGCCCCCTACGTGCTTTAAATTTGGGGGTGGAGTAAAATTAGGGATCTTTTAGTTGTGGTGTTCATTATCTTTGTCCGGGGTGGCTTGGGGGTTGGGGTTATCCCAATCAGATGGCAGGGTTTGAGTCCCCCAAGGGGGTTTCAGGTTTGGGAGACATTTTGGGGGAAAGGGGATGTTTGGGGCCCGGGCCCCTTTTTTTCTAGTGCAAAATTTCCCTTTAGTGCTTTCCCAAACTTGGAAGTGCTCCAGAGGTCTTATTCCCGTATTAGTGCTATAAGCTGGTTGGTACTGTGACTGTGATGACAGGCGCCCCTATAAGATTACGGTTAAAAAACCCTACGTAGGAGTGATGTTTGAGGGTTTCCCAGGGTTGTGAGTGGCATTTGAACTACTATTATAATACAGGGGGGGGGTTGGTAGCGGTTGTCTTTTTTGTAGTTATGGAGGATTCCCTTTTCCCTTGTATGGCTGAAAACTGGAGCCCTTTACTTTCCAGAGGTGCTGAAAGGGAAGCGGAAAGGTTTGGCTGCTCGTTTTTTTAAAATAGAAAAGGGGTTACCCCATTCTGCGGGTTTAAATAGGGGGGGGCCCACACTTGAGTTTTCGGCAGGGGATCTCTGTTGGGGTTAGCAGTGCTTGCCTGAGTTGGGTGGCCCCCGACTTTGCGCTGAGGTAAACTGCTGCCCCCGGATCTTTCAGGGGAGAGCCCGGGGGAGGGGGAGGAGGGGGGTTCGCCCCAATCCCCCCCACCTACCCGTTGGGTTTTTTTTTTTTGAAAAATGGCCCCGGGGGTGGGCTCGGTGGGGGCCCCGGGGTTTCCCCGGCCCCCCCCCCTTGGTCTGGACCCTCAAACCCTCGTCCCCTGGCTGTCCCCTTTTTTCCTTCGGGCCGTGCGTGGGGCCCGCCCCCCGGGAAACCCTGTCCAAGGTAAAAAAAAAGTACGGCTTTCCCCCCCGGTCACGCTCAATTGTCTTGGGCCTCCCCGTCAGCGTTTGCCGGTGGCCCCCGCTGTTTCGCTCCCCCAGGGACTCCCGTCTGAACCCTTTCGGCCCCCCGGGGCACCGGGTAAATTTCGCCCTGCACCACTGGAGGTATTTTTGGGCCCGGGTTTTAAAAGTTTGGGCCCCGTTTTTCCCCCGGGTCTCGCCAGAGCCCTAAAGTTGGATCTCTTCAGGATGGCAAAAAAAGGGAAATTTTCAAAAAATTATTTTTTATAGTTAGTCATTTCCAGTGTGTTTTTGGGGTTTTATAAAGATTTTGTTTTTTTCATAATTTTTTGGCTTAAAAAATTGGGGGAAAATCCCCATGGTTTGTTTTGGGGGAAAAGGGCCCCCCTACAAAAAGCCCGCACCTGAAAAAACCCCATTTTTGTCTAAAAAAAAAATTTTAAACAAAAAAACATGTTTTTTTCCAGTTCTGGTTTTTAACTTAAATTCCCTGTACTTTTGAAAATACATAAAATTTTTTTTATTTTTTTAAATAATTTAAATTTAAATTACATAAAACTAAAAAAAAATTATTTTAAAAAGGGGGAACCTAAAAAAATGTGGTCCTGCTTATCCTGCCCACATATAGTAATTGAAAGCTTTCCCTGTATTGGTGTGTACATGCAAACCGGGAGGTGGCTACAGCTGCCCACCAACACTCCATTGCCCTTATCAACCACCTTTAAAGTTCTCATATATTGTGGGGAGAGGTGCAGTGTTTGGACGTGTGGTGCACCGGCAGCCGATAACTTGACACAACACAACTGTTCCGTGGTTAATGAGGCTTTTACTCTCGGCTTTAGGAAGCTGTTTTCAAGTTTACAGTTCCACATGTCACGACACCAGGCAGCAGTATTAGGGCATGTCCCCACGGCACGGGTTTTCGGCCGGTTTTTCAGATGGTTTTTGGTTTTGCAGACCAGACCGTCTGAAAAACCGGCCGCAAACGAGCACAACAGGGCTCTGTGGAAAACCTGTGTGGCAGTCCCCACTGCACGGGTTTTCCGCCCGAGGGCCGCCCGAAAGAGATTGAACATAAACATTCTTCCGACCAGTTTTCGGACAGAATATGTGCATGTCAAGGGGGAGGGCTTTTCTCCGCTCATTGTGGAGAAAAGCCGCCCCCTCCCACTCCCCCCCCCCCGCGGGACAAAAACAGGACAAATACTGGTCGGATAAACTGACCAGTATTTGTGCTCTGCTGTGGGGACATACCCTTACTCCTCCACCACGCACTCTCATTTCACGAGGGGCTCTCCCTATGTCCACCTCACTGTGCTGCCCAACCATTGCAGTAGTCTCTCACTCTCTAGTCTTCCTCTGTGGGAATGGGGCTGGACCCAAAGGACCTATATCCAAATCACTTGTACACTTCCTGGGGCTGACCTTGCAGAACTACTTTTCCTAAGGCCACTTGCTGCCTTCCGGGCCGGTGTCTTCTACTGGACACTGCTCGCCTCAAAGAGTGGGATCCTTACCCTGGACTCCCCACTTTTTTTCTCAACTCAATTCAATTTACTATTTACATATCCAGCGCCATGCTGGGCACTAGGACCGATATCCACAGGAATCTCTTTCCTCTCATTGTTGCTGCCAGAACACTCCCCTCTTCCTTCTCTCTGAACTGAAAAGCTGCCCCTTCACTGTAGCAAGCTCCTCTCCTTACAGCTCCCAGATTGAGTGCCTAGCCCCACTGTCTCCCTGCACAGACTCAGCACTGTCTGCCAACTCCACAATTAATCGTCCTCTTGGCTATATGTCACAGAGCTCAGCTTCTCTATCATATCACCCTATATATCACAGAGTGCAGCTTCTCTCCTCTATCCTATAAACCGATATATCACAGAGCTCTGCTTCTATCCTCTCTCAGATATCCACATATATCACAGAGCTCAGCTTCTCTCATCTATCATATAACCCTATATATCACACAGCTCAGCTTCTCTCATCCGTCATATAACCCAATATATCAAAGAGCTCAGCTCCTTCCTCTATTATATAACCCTATATATCACAGAGCTCAGCTCCTCTCCTCTTTATATCCCCAAATCACAGACTCACTTCTCTCCTCTATCATAAACCCTTATATCCAAGCTCATTTTCTCCCTCTATATTAACCCTATAATCACAAGCTCAGCCCTCTCCTCTACCAAATTAACCCATAATTAAGAGCTCATTTTCTCCCCTTTACATAAAACCCTAAATCACAGAGCTCATCCTCCCTCTACAAAAACCCCCTTTTTATCACAGAGCCACTCCTCTACAATAACCCATATACAAGAGCTCAGCCTCTCTTCCCCTATCGCATCCTTCTTTCAGAAAGGGACAGCCTTAACTTCCTGGCAGGTTTCCTTTAACAATCAAATTTAATAAAAGCAAATGCAATAATTGTTAGTCCCATAACATAAGACAGCAATAAAAATAAATATGTTTTATTTTTTTCAATTTTGCAGATGAAGAAAATATCACCTGTGCAACCACACTACAAATAAATTGGGAACCACTGAAAGAGACAGAAAAACATATCAATCTAATGTGTTATACCAATCTATATGAGAGGGACTACCTCTTTCTAATGCTGGTGGGATTTGTCATCTTTGGCTCTGGTACGGTGGACGTGGCAAACTGGTTCTGTGTTTCATTTAAGCCCATTTTTGGGGCTCCACTGAGGAGAATAAATGAAGACGAAGAACCTCCTCCACCTCCAAAACCCAAGAAAAAGGAGGAAGATGCATAAAATTCAGCCTGTATAGCAATGCAACCACCACCTTCTGCCTTCTAACAGTTAAAAGATGTTGCTTCACAAAGAAATATCAAATGACTGTTGCATGTGAACCAAATCTAACTCCGTATCATTTAGCAGGTGAATATAACAAGTCCTAAAACATTGCATATGGTGGAACCTCGTGTACAATAGAATCAATAGACATTCAGTAGCATTAATAAGATTTCTGAGGTCCACATTAACTATGACATTAGGGAATAGCATTCATGAAGAATCAGAGAAACAGAACAAGGAGAGTTCTAAGAAAAAAGCTCTAAAATTGCACCACATAAAAAAAGGGTTTTTTACTAAAATAACAGGTCGGAAGTTAGTAGGCAATTGCCCCCTTTTTAAATAAATACAGGAAAGGGGGATAATAAGACACGCACGTAACAGTACAGCCAAACAATACGCATGATTGAACAAATTCCTTATGGAGTTTCCGAGAGCCCCTGTGCAGAAAAATTTTTCCCTACCAGAGTTTAAGGTGTCGTAATGCAGTTTAAAAGGAGATGAAGCGGCAACCACTTTAAACAATACAGATAATTCGCCCTACAAATTATTTTTTTTTCTGCTCCCTAAATGTAAAATTAAGAAACTTTCTAAAAAAGCTTTATTAAAGGGGTTTTGCCATGAAGTAAAATTGACGTGGGGAAAATTTGAAAATTAAATAAAAAACTTTTCACCTTTTATCATTATTAAAAAATTTTCCACCTTTTTGTTTCCTGCTCTTTTTTTTGTCCATTGTTTTTACACCACCCCCAAGGGATACGACCCGGGGTGAAGCTACTAATCCTGGTAAGACAGGCCAGACATCACCTCCTTCTCAGGCGCTACTGAGTGTTCAAACCCCGGGTGCTGTCATTCTACTCTTTTCCTTTGGACTTTTATAATAATCAAACAGTGCAAATAAAAAAAAAAAAACCTCAATGAGGGGCTGGCATTGATAAAGAGGGAAAAAAAATCCACAATTAATTCCTGCGGGATTTTGACCAGACCCCTTTTACTGTAAAGCAAAAATGTTACCCCGATACAGTGTACACATACAATTCATAAAAAAAAAACCCTTTCTTTTTCTAGAGAAAGGAAATGCCGGGGAGTCATCCTTTGGGGCACATGATATTTAAAAAAATCCACACGCCCCCTTTTGAGAACCAGAGCTGAAAGCTGAAAAGCAGGAGGTATGAAATAAATTTTGGCAAAACCCCTTTAAAAAAAACTTCCTACCATGTTGCTGCTGTGGAGTTTGTATAAGTCCTTCACCTAGCTGTGTGCGCTGAATTTGAACAAATCTTTTTTAAAATACACCTTGCCCTGATGACTTTGCTCTCTTCCCCCTTCATTGTTGTAGTAAAAGCAAAAGGGAAAAAGGGAAAGGGAAAAGGGGCAGCACAGATAGGCTCTAGATAGGAGAAAAAGCAGACATGGCAGTTTGCAGAGTGAAAATCAAATGGAGTATGTACAAGTGTAGAAAAAAAGAGTACTCTTTATATACAAACCACAAACCCCATTCAACCTGCATCCTGTTTCTCCAAAAATAAGACCTACCTTGAAAATAAGCCCCAGTATAATTTTTCAGGAATTTTGGAGTATGCTTAAAATATAAGCCCTACTCCAAAAAAAAGCCCTAGTTACAGTTTATTAAAAAAAAATGCCTGCACTAATGGTAAAAAAAAGTAAATACAGCAGGCAGATTCAATAAACCCACAAAAAACAGGCACCCCCAAAAGAAAACAAATACTCCCAAAAGAATTGCACTTAAAAAAAAACACAACAAGTGTTGGGTAGTGCCAGGCTCTCAGTGGAAGATAACTGGAATGGCAAGGGACCTAGGTGACGGCCTTTTCAAAAGAGGGGCCAGATCGGGGTGTGAGAGCCCTATAATTTTTTTTTGGTCTATTATGGATTCTTTTGGGGGGGCCTGCTTTTTTTTGGGGAACGTGTCTATTTTTTTGTAAAAAACATTTTTCTAAATTTACAGCATACAACAAGGGGAAAAAGAAAAATAAACATCCCCGAAAATAAGCCCTAACCCTCTTTCCGAGCAAAAAATAATATAAGACCCATGGGGGGGACACGTAAGGTAAAAAAAACAAAAACCATCAGGCTGCACAATATCAGGTGGCTAATATGAATCAGGGTTTTAGCAAAACTTAGTGCAACTTTAATTTTTTTTTATTGTAAGTAACCACTAACATATATTAAAAAAATGTCAAAGGTGTTGGCGTGGGGGCTTCCAAGGACCCCCTGACCTCCTTGTGTGGTATCCAAATTAAACCAGAATGAGGTATTTGCAAACTTAATTAGTCAAAAAAATTTCTCTCTTAATAAAAAAGTTGTGACCATTTTTTTTTAACCCCTTTTTTTAAGGTGTACATATGGGAAATAGACATAAATCTTTATTGGACAAATAATATTTAATCAACTCCCCTTTGTTATTAATCGCATCATAATATTCTAATTAGTAGTTAGAATATGTCCTTAACTATATTCTTAGGTTTTGATTAGTATGCATGTCAGAAATGTAATTTGAATTTTGCCATATATTTCTGCATAAGCTAGCTTGATCATTTTATCATGTGCTCAGCCTTGCAACAGCAGTTTCACTAAAAACAAAACAGCATGTTTACATAGTACACAACCAGAATGTCTGGGGATGCAAGGACAGGAAAACATGCAGGGGAGGTTTGTGAAGAGCAGAAAATATATTTGTTTGAGTTTAACAGCTAAACAGGACAGCTTTCAACAAGGTGGAGAATTGTTTGGCATCCATTTTGCATGTTTATTTAAAATTGCAAACTCTGATCACCCATTTCATCTATAAGGACTATTATAAGAATTTAGGGGGACATGTAGGATCGGAGCTTTCACACATTTTCAGGCGTATAATGCGCCTCACTGTGCCAGCTCCGCTGCCGGACGCGCCTAATGCGCTATTAGGTGCAAGGTTCGCCACTTTCTAATGCACCTAAATGAAGGGGGGTTCTGTGGGTGTTCTGGGACGGGACGCACCACATTCGAAAACTCCGACGCATGTATGAATGCGAGTCGGCAAAGCAAGGCGCATTACAGCTCCGACAGGCAGACCTATTGCTATGTGGTCTGTCTGCCGGAGGCGTTGAAGTTTGCCTCGCATGTATGAGCGCACTTCGGCACCGACATACATCAGGCGCAGTTTTCACGGTAAAAAACTTGAAAACAGGCACTTCGAAGCGCGCCGATCTTCATACATGTGCCCCTTAATATCCATAACAGTGTCCAAGACCTTTAAGGTAGGAATTCATGAAGCAGTTATGGACGTGACACGTTGTGGTTGTGACGCAGCCAAGAAGCAGTGTGGCATCTCACAACAGGGGTCTGAAATTAGCTTAATCATTGGCTATATGGATTTGCAGGTTAACACTTGCAAGGAACACAGGTGAATATTGATCGTTACTCGCCGCACCATTTTGTGGGTCTTCAGTTGTGAACTACATGTACTGGTCATTCAAATTAATGGCCATCGTTTCACATGAGGATTTTGACAAGGAAATCAATGCGGATTGAAATCCTCATTAAAATGCATTGTGTGAACGAACCCTTGAAGATGAGCAGCAGGTAGTAAAGCATTGACACTCTTACCTCATATAAAACATGTAGTGGTTGAAGGGTGATGTTTTAGGCAGGGTTCACACGGCTTATTGGCGCCATAATTGCGGGGACGGATTTCGCCCACAATTACACTGGCTGCCGTGTAGCGGGGGCGGGGCGGCCGGCAGCTCGCCGGCCCCATAGGCGACCATTATCCACGGCGCATATCTCGCCGGGATAATGTGCATATGAGAACTATGGATTACCGTAATGACTGGAACGGATTGGCGCCGTATTTCGCGCAGTACGGCACGGAATATAGGACCGAATCCATCCCAAAATAAGCCGTGTGAACGGCCCCTTAAAGGTGCAACAAGTGCTGCTTGTGCATAAACTGAAAATGTTAGAAACATTTAAAACGAATGAAAAAAGTCCCTAAAATACTCAGGCTGAGAACATGATCTGCTGCATGCAGAGTCATGTCCAAAAAGGCTAGGTCTACTTCTGCATTCTTATATCCGGTTCTCTGTTCCAATGAAGGATCCAATACATCAGGTATCCTCAAACTGCGGCCCTCCAGCTGTGGGGAAACTACAACTCCCATCATTCCCACTGTTATAGATTATATAAATGCATGATGGGAGTTGTAGTTTCCCAACAGCTGGAGGGCCGCAGTTTGAGGATGCCTGCATTACATGATGGACACCAATACCAATATAATGGTGTCCATCAGGTTTCTATCGTAGTGTCTGCCATTTGAATGGAAAAATCCATAAAGCTGTGTATGGTGCGCTATTTTTTCCAACATTTTTAATATACCGTATTTTTCGAACTTTAAGATGCACTTTCTTTCCCCAAAATTTGGGAGGAAAATGGTGGTATGTCTTAAAGTCCGAAAAATACGGTAGGTGTGTCTTATGGTACGATGCGTCTTAAAGTTCGAAAAATACGGTACTTGAACAACCTCCTGTACCCCTGCTAAAAATATCCAAATGCCCTCAATCCCCTCTGAAGAGCACGCAGGTTGAGGCCTGCAGCATGACATGAGCACCCTTCCTACCCTCCTCACGCACCCAGAAGGACCCTGCCTTCAAGCAGACCAAGTGGTGTGTGCTAGAATACATGCACAAACTCCTGAACCCTTGCCAAACCTACCCAAGTGCCCTCAAACCCCTCTGAAGAGCACACAGGCTGAGGCCTGCAGCATGACATGAGCATCCTTCTGAGGCCCTTCCAACCCTCCCCAAGCACCCAGAAGGCCCCTGCCTTCAAGCAGACTAAGTGGTGTGTGCTAGAGTACGGTAGGTGCCTCTTATGGTCCGGAGCGTCTTAAAGTCCGAAAAATACGGAAGTCTATGACTGAGGCTCTGAACGGGACCTCCAATATAGATGTTGACCAGTCCTCAGCGACAGCACCTTTATAAGCTGCCATTATATTTGCCTTTGTGCTGGACCCATATCATGAAGGTGCATGCGACATGAACCTTGCGGTATGAACCTTTGTAATAGATTCTCTGTAAGGATATATTCACATGTAAGTGGGTTGCATCCTTTTTTGTGACTAAAAACTTTTTTTCAAATTTTGGGGTTGCTGGGGGCGGCAAGAAAGGGATTTCTGCAAGCACCATTCAGATGAACTGGACAGCAATAAAAATTCCTGCAACAAATCTGCTGTGTGTAAATATATCCTAACTCTAATAACTGCGAGCTTTTTTTAGGGTTTTCATTAAAAAATAAGTCGCGTAAAGTATTGTCTAGTTGCTTTAAAGTGATTATTTTGGCAAGAAATACATTAAAAAAGAAAAATAATATAATTGTGTTTCCTGTTCATTTAAAATAAGAATAAAAAAGTTTTCCTAAAATAAAAATCTTTTTTTATCGTTGTTTATGTGTTTACTATCACTTGGCATAGGTGTAACTTTAGGGGTCGTACGGAGGGGACTGGTCCCCCCCACTTTTTAGACACTTGAATAAAAATTTTAACCTTTAAAAGCATGAGAAACGGAATGGGAGAGCAAGCACAAAAAGGGAAGGAAGAAAACATTTTTCCTCCTATATTCGTGTATTGTGGAGGGACAGAGTAAGTACACCCCAAAGTGTCTACAGAGTGAGACCCCACAGATCGTTAAGAATCAGGGGGGCTCCCACCAACAAAAAAGCTCACAGTCCACCACCTGTACGGGGGCTGTATCTTCCATCCCATTGTAACCACTTCCCCAATGCCAGCCTCATCAAGAAGAGAAAAGTTTTTTTCGAATGCCAAGTCACCAATTACAGGAAACAAAAGGGGACAAGGGTGCCGGGGTTTTGTGTGCTTGTGATTAGGTATTACTGTATATGTGAGATGAGTATATACTGAAGCCCGGGTTTTCACCATGTCATCTTCCCTGCATTACGCGCCGGGGAAAATGAAAGTGAATGGGCCCGGGCCCCCCCAGCATTTTACAAGTGGGGGACTGGCCATTGGTACTTCTAAAACACCTGGCAATAGCAAGCGTACAGTATGCCGCTCTATACCGTGGAACATACCTTGGGAAACATTCTCAGAAATATGAATGGGTATTTTGGGGCGGGTTCAGTGATGCACTCCTCAAACCGGGTAAAACCACAGGGAAGCCGATTTACTTAACCCTATGAAAACATGTCGTTATTTTGATACAGAGATTTAATGGTATTTTTGGCGCCACTTCAGCCCTACCAGAAAAATTCAAGGGTTTTTTCCACAACAGCAAAAAAAGGAAAGAGAAAAATCTCCGCAGGCATCGGGATTTTTTCCGTCAAATTCTGCATTTTTTAAGCGCCGAATTTCCAACAGCAAACACACGTCATGCCGAAAAAAACCCCAGTAGCTCCCCAAAAGTTGTGTTTGAGTGTGCAATATATGTATATATACACACACAATTTCTGGGGTACCTTGTCTAATGTAGTCTCTGGGGTACTGTGTAATGTAATCTCTGGGGTATGGTGTGACGTAATCTCTGGACTACAGTGAGTGAAGTAATTCATTACTAGGGTTCAGTGTGTAATATAATACATTTTTGGGGTAAAGTTATTTTTGGGGTAAATTATATTATTTCTTGAGTTCAATGTGCAATTAATTTCTAAGTGTCACGGATCGCGCCGCGGCCCGTGCCTTGGACCGTGGTCGTGTCCGTGCCCCTGTGTCTGGGTCCGCTGTGGCTCCCTGTGCGGGGCTTACAGTGGCAGTGTCAGTTTGCTCTACACCTACTTCTGCTCAGCGTTACTCACCTGGTCCTGCTTCCACGCGTGTCTGTCCACTGTGGCTTCCCCAGCGTGTGTGTGCACCCCATAGGCATACATGCCAACTCTCCCGTTTTTGGTGGGGGGGGGTCCCGCAATTTGGGGTCCCCTCCCGCCCTCCCGGGGGAGTTGGCATTCCTCCCGCCGCCAGCAGGCGGCGGGGTTCTTTAAATGGCCGCGGCGACAGAGTAGCGCTAGTGCGCTACTCTGGCGCCGCCGGCCGCTCCTACAGGCGGGTGAAGCGGGCGCTGCGCCCGCTTCACCCGCCCGGAGTCTCGCTGTGCAGGGAGGAGGGATCGCTCCCTCCTCCCTCCTCCCCCTGTATGTCCGGCGCCGGTGTGTGCGCCGCACATACAGGTCAGCAGTGCAGGGGAAGTGACGCGCGGCTGCAGAGGAGTGACGCGCGGCTGCTCTCACTTCCCCCTGCGCCGCTGAGGAGTGCGTCCGGAGCGGCCGTGCTGCAGGAGCCTGGTGAGGTAAGTGGATTTTATTATTTTATTTTATTAGCTATATGGGGGGCTCTGCCGGGCAAAAAGGGGGGCACTACCGGGAAACAGGGGGGACATCTCCGGGCAACAGAGGGGCACTCCCGGGCAACAAGGGGGGACACCGGGCAAAAAGGGGGGCATCTCCCTGGCAAAAAGGGGCACTACCTGGCAACAATGGGGCACTCCCGGGCAAACAAGGGGGCACCTACCGGGCAACGGGGGCACCTACCTGCCAACAGAGGGGGCACTACCTCAACAATGGGGGAAATCCCGGGAAACAAGGGGGGGCACTACCTGGCAAACAAGGGGGGGGCCCTCCCTGCAAAAAGGGGGCACCTACCTGGCAACAAGGGGGGGCACTACCGGGAAAAAAAGGGGCACCACCGGGCTAAAAAAGGGGGGGCCCTACCTGGCTACGGGGGGGCATCTACTGCTAAAAGGGGGGCATCTCCCCTCCAAAGGGGGCACAAACCTCTTAGGGGGGGTTACTACCTGCTATGGGGGCTCACCGGGCTTTTTTCCAAAGCCGTTATGCAGTAGGGGAGTGGGTGTGGATTTTTTGAAGGGGGGTGGGATACCCAAGATGGGGGTGTCCAGCAAAAATTTTTCCGCGACGCGCTACCCGCCGCCCACTAAACTCCTGCTTTTTCATTTTCAAAATTGGGAAATATGCCCAAAGGCCCGTGCGCCACCTGCGGGCATTTTTGCACACAGTCTCCTCTTTTTTGCCCGGACCCCTGACCCTTCCTTCTAAGGGGCTTCCTCCCGGACTCTGGGTCATTTTGGTGTGCTTCCATAGACTAACCTCTCTCTAAGCTGCTGCCATGTTAACCCCCTGGTTTCCAGAGTGTCTGCTAAGCTTTTGTCAAAACGCTGCATTACTCGTGCTGCCATTTACCTGTTACCTGCTAACTCCCCGTCGCTGCTCATCAGCTATTCCCGCGTGATCTTTATCAAACCCGGGCCTGTGCTTCCATTAACCCCTTCCGCCGAGCCAGTTTGCCTCTCTGACAGACCCCATTTTTGAAAACGTCATTTCACTTATGTAAAATAACTTTTTGACCTTTAACCATCCATGTGATTCGAGATTGTTTTCTCGGACACATTGTGCTTTAAGATAGTAAGAAAATTTTGGCCCCAAAAACTTTTTTTAATTTTAAAAATATCAAAAAATCGGAAAATTTGAAAAATTTACCCAAATTTAAAAAAAATTCAAAATTTTTTTGCATTAAACAGATAGTTATTCCACTCAAAAAAAGTTTAAACAGCATCTACCATATGTCTCTTATTTGGGCCCAATTTTTTAAATGCTTTTTTTTTTTTTTACGACATTAGGGGCTTAGAAATTTATAAATAATTTTCAAATTTTCAACAAAATTTGCAAGACACATTTTTAGGGACCATCCTTCTAACGTGATTTTTATTACCGTATTTAGATACCCCCAAAATA
>JAODAL010044631.1:0-32688 GCA_025379985.1 Phyllomedusa bahiana | reverse complement strand
AAACAGCTTACTGTGCACCCCACGAACTCTAGTGCGCCCCGCATAATCATAAACAAGAACAAGCTGTACCAGCAGTCCCATCTTAGCGAATGCCACAAGTTGTAGAAACCCCTTTTAAAACTAAAATGTTTTGAAAAAAAAAAACAAGGGGAATTAAAAGAGTTGTCCCCCCAAGGGTTTAAAAGAAGCTGAAAGAAATTCTCTGTCATTTCCCGGGTTATACTAATTTCATAACTCCTTTCTTGTACAGCTATTTGTCTTTCAGATGAAAATTATTTTAGATTAGTTTCTAAAAAACTATAAAAGGTTTTTAACTGATCCCAAAACAAAAGCCCTAATTACAGGGTTTTACTTGAAAAAAAATCCTTTTTACTGTCGGGCCAACGGGACACTAAACCACTCTGCCCGTTAAAGACTCACTCTCGTTATTCATTGAAAAAACAGCCCCAGGAGATTTGTTTACGGGTCGTTCTGAGGGAACTAAAATACCATGGAGGTAATAAATTCACTTGTTTTTTTTTTTAGGAAAACAGAGGACAATGCAAATTTTGGGGAAAATGTCTTTATTTTGGTTTTCCCCTACAATTTGAAAGCTATTCTTTGTACGAAAAACCCTTTTTTAAAGTAAAAAAAGTTTTTTAAAAGAACCTGCTCAAAAAAACCCTGCAAAAATAGCTCCCCTAACATAATTTTATTTCATATTAAATTTAAATGTAAAAGTTGTATCAAATGCCCTCAAGAAAAACGTTAAAGGGTTGTCTCACACTTTGATTCAATTGTTTCTTGGTTATTTTTATTTAGGGCCGTTTTACGGGCTTTACTGCCTACAGTGAAATTCGGGACACAACTGACTTTGGGACCAGCACTGGTACCCTTTTCAGGAGAGATCCAAAGGCTTAAATAGCACCTGAGGGTTGATGCGCCCATACAAGAGGGGATTCTGGGAATGGGTAAAACTGTTAATGGACCATAGAAAGGGTTATGTTTTTTTTTTGCAAGTTTTTAAACCAAAAATAAATCCTTAGTTTTTTCATTCCTTGGGTGTCGCCAAAAATTGAGAGGACCACACTTGAAGACTTTTTGAAATTTCATGAAAAGTGGTAGTTAAGAGTTTTTTAAAATTTTAACACTGTTTTTAAAACCCAAAAAAATGGAAAACAGAAATTAAAGGGGGGTTTTTAGCCACATCTTTTTTCATACCTCCGGCATCCCCTTTTCAGCTCGTGTGTCAGAAGGGGGCGTGTGTGATTGTTGAATTGATATATGTGCCCCAGCGGGATGACATCCCCATGCCTTTTTCTCTCTCTGTAAAAGAAATTTCTGTTTATATAATTGTAAGTAGTACACTGTAGCTCAGGTTAACTTTTTGCTTTAAAGCACAAAGGCCCTTTGGTCAAACCCCTGCGGAATTAACCCTGGGGATTTTTTTTTCCTCCTTAAATAAAAAACCCTATTGAGGTTTCTTTTTTTTTTTTGCACCGTTTACTTATTATAATTATCCAAAGGGAAAGAGTAGAATGACAGCCCCTGGGGTTGAACACTCAGTAGCACCTGAGGGGAGAGGTGTTTTTGAGCATGTGCGACCAGGACTAGGAGCTTCACCCCGGGTCGTACCCCTAGACAAGCTGTGACAAGGATCACTAAAGAAGCACAAATCAAAAAGGGTGCAAAATTTTTTTAATAATGATGAATGGTGAAAAAGTTATCATTAATTTTCAAACTTTTTAACTTCGGGGCAAAACCTTTTTAAGTCATCAAAGAAATTAAGGCCACATTATGAAAAACTGATATTAAGTAAAAACTTTTTGTTGCCCATAGAAACCCAGATCCCCCTTTTCTTTTCAATAGTGCTCTGAACAAAAAAAAGGGGGCGCTTGATGGTTGCTATGGGAAATAAAAAGGCTTAGCCCCAAAGACAATTTTCAAAATGAAACACCAACTTTTTGTGTTTTTTTTATTTTTTAATTCAGAACAGTGGTTTTTTTTTTAAACCCCCCAAAAGCAATATAACAGAAAAAAAAATTTTTTAAAAATTACATGGTGTTAATTTTGAATATGGCATTACATTTATAAAATCTGCATATTTTTTTAATAAGAAAATAACAAAAATTGGTTTGGTAAACTATTAAAACAATGCACAATTTTGTTCAAAATTTTAGTAAAAAGGTTATTTATTTGTTTGTCCCTTTTTTTTTTTTACTTGGCCTGAAAACCAAATCTAAATAACTGAGACATTCGATTTGCTTTTGATTTTATTAATTCTTAACATTTTCCTTTTAATTCAAAAGTAGAATTTTGGATTGGGGTGTTACCGGGAGGAGGGAGATATACTGTCGGAACGACAAACATAAAAAATTATTTTCACAAAAACATTAAATAAGTACAGACTGGGGTTTTCCCTAGGGGAAATTTTCTGTAACAGCGGAAAACATTTTTTGCTAAGGGAATTAAGGTGGCATTATCCAAAAGGTTGAAAGTACAAAGTCTGACGGATATCTCTATTTCAAAAATGTCTCTGCAATAAAATACAATGGATATTGGGGACATTTAGTTTTCCAAAAAACTTTAGTATTAAAAAAATACCCGAAATTTTTTCTGTTAACTTTTTGTAAATTTAATTTTTCAAAAATATGTTTTCCTATGACTGAACCAAGTTTCACCTGTCTGACTATTGAAGGCTATTAAATTTTTCAAAAAGAAAATTGAGAAATTTTAGAAAAATCTAAAACTGTTTTGTCAGTACATAATCGTACATCCATTAAAAACTAAAACATTTGTTTAATGCCCCTACCCCTTTTAAGTTTAAAACAAAGATAGCAAATTTTTCCCTTCCCTACTGTATCCGTCGATAAAAACTTAGTAATTGCGTATTAACTGTTTTTTAAAGGAAGGAAAGTTAGTTTGTTTAAAAACACCAGAAAAAAAAGAAACCCTTAGAGGGAAACTGTCAGGGATTTTTGCTGCCTATCTGAAACGGATGTTTAGAAGGAGAGAAGCTGAGTTCTGTGATATATAGTCTTATATGATTTGGACCCCAAATTTCAAAGTAGAAGTCAAAATCCTTTCCCTTAAAAGAAATCTATTGCCTTTTTTTAATTTTAAAATTTAAAATAAGTCCTTACTCTTTAGTGAAACCCTTTGCCTGTGTGAAAATTTGTGCTGGAATTTTTCTGAAAAGTTTCTTTACTGAACAAAAATATAAACTTATTTAGGTTTAAGGCCAAAGTGAAAACGAAACCCTTTCGGGTTTTTTTAAAACATTGAAGTGATAGGAAAATTAGAAAAAAAACAAAAAATGATTTAAAAAATGTGTTTAAAAAAAAAAACAAAAGGATTTTCGATGACACATTTTTCTTTAAGAGACAGGGGAATTCCCCCTTTTCCCCCCAAAATAATGATTTACGCTTTCGTTCAATTTGTGTGTGCACAGAGAAAACTGCAATCACTGTTTTGGTAAGCAAACTTTCATTTTCGTTTCCCGCTTTTTTTCTGATTTTTTTCTCATAAACCACCTCCAAAACATATAACCTAAAAACCCAAAAAATTTAGCTTTTTTCCCCCCAGATCACCATAAACCCTTGACCGGTTCCCCCGAAAGTGGTACCTACCACATTGATTAACTTTAAATGTAGGGAAAGGTCAATAAAAATTATTACCATATACATTTGGGTCTGATTTTTTTTCCTTTTAGAGCTTGAGAGTTGTTTCTTTTCCTTTTGTACAGAACTTTTCTAGGTTACCACCATTTCTCTCTTTCAAACAGCCTAAGCCCTTTGGTTTTGGGATGGCGGGGTGGGTGACTAGTCTTATTTTGTAAGACTGTATACAACCACAGGCTGCATGCGTCTAGACTGAGCACTGATCTTTCTCCTCTCACGCTGGAGATTTGTTACAGTTTTAATCCCTTTTATGAATGGCACAGATCTCCCTGTATCGAAGGAAATCGACACAAAATTTGGGTTTTTTTTGATTTTAGAAGCCCTAAATTTTGTTTCTTCTGGGTGTTCGAGTGAAAATGGCCTCCCTTACTTTGAGTGAAAGGCAGGAATGCAAGCTCCCTGAAAACAGCCGACCGGGGGGCAGAACAGAATGTAAATGAGCTCTCAATAGGAAAAAGGGGAGTGATCCCACCCGGACTAGATATCATGTAAAAAGATACAAAGATAAGGAAAACTTTTAATAAAGACGCTTTTTTTAATGACATCTAAAAATTTCAAAGTTACTTGTTTTCACTGTCCCCCTTTTTCTGAAGAATTTATTGAAATGAATACAGCCCCTTTAACCCCCCTTTTGAGCCTTTTTTTTTTCTTCCTGTTCTTAAAAAACTCACCTTTTCAATGTTTTCCAAAAAAGGGTCAATAGGGTAAAAAAGCTTTAAAGGCGTCCCCTGCTATAGAAACCCCCCACAGCCTGAATGAAAATGGTATCGTGATTTGGGTGTGAAAACAGGGTCCTTTAATTTTTTTTCATACAAAAAAATTTAAAAAAATTCCCCGCATTGTTCCCAAATTCATTTATTGAAATTGTGACCATTTTTAGGCAAGCTGATGAATAATTTCATAATAAAAAAAAATGTACAAAACTTTTTATTTACACATACATAAACATCAAAAGTGCGGGGAAAAAATAGCAAAGTTAAAATTTAGTGCAAATGACTTCAACGAAGTAGTTGGCAAAAAATGATGGGAATTGATTGAATATTTGGTTTTACATGTGTGTTGCCTAATAAATAAAGCACACAAAACTGTTTTCTGACAAATCGTTCTTTTAAAAAAATTTTTTTAAATAAACCTTTCCTCGATCATCACTTTAAAAAAACGAAAAAGTGTTTTTTGTTAAAATGTTTTTTTTCCCCTTAGACCAAAAGGAAAAATTTTTTTTACATAAAACAAAAATTCTTTTTTCATACAAAATGTTGCTATTTTATTCCACCGATTTTTTTTTCTCGACAGATTCGAAGACTCTAAGTACGAAGGGCTCTTTGAATCGGGAAAAAAGTTGAGAATAAATCCTTGTGTGCGTTTAGTTCTAAAAAAAATGAAAACTTAAATGTTGAAGCATCCCCCCATCATTTTTTTTAAAAAAAACAGAATTATATTGGGAGCATCAAGACAAAGATGGTACAAAAATATTTTACACCTGACTGGTGTTCTCTCCGCCCCAGTTTTGAGGCATTTCAAATCCCCAAAAAAGCCTTCCACATCTCCTCCAAGCAAAAGTAAATTGGATCCCGTCTGGCGTTGAGTTCCCCCCCTTTCACACTTTTTTTTAAAAAAATTTGGAAAAAAAGCTTTGCGTCAAAAAAGCATTTCAGCCGTTTTAGGTTTTTCCCAAAATGCGTTCCAAATGCATTAGAAAAAGTTCTGCAGAAAAAGTGTAACTTTTTGGGCCAATTGCACAGGCTAAGAACACGGCCACACCAAAATCATATCCCCAACTGTGAAGCATGGTGGAAGGGAACTTGGAAACCCTTTCACTCATTTAGGTAACACTGAACAAAAGGGAATCATTTCATTTCACAAGCGAAACAAGGACGAAAATTTTGATGTTTGCCTGAAAAGATTTGGATACCCCCAAAATTATTGATGAGAAACACCCAAATCAAAAAAAATGGTAGAAAAAAGAAATGTTTATCAATGCCCAAGGGTTTAGTGGCTTGAAGGAGGGGAGGAGAGGAAGAAGGGAGTATCATACTGGCATCAAGTTTCTCAACACGTCCGGGGGCCAAACATAAAAGGGGGAAATGTGGATGAGGCGGTATTTCCCCTGGGCACAATCTGCTGGAGACTCTCCGTCCTGTGGGGGCGTGAGTATTTTTTAGTGAACCCTTGAGAAAAAGATTCGTTTTAGTCGAATTTATGTATTTTTTCAAACTCGAGCAGAAAACCCAAACTTTTTTTCGTAGTTCTGTGAAGCCGCTTTGACACATGCTTCGGACACCTTTTTCTTTCACTTTGCTTCTTCCTGTATTTTTGGGGCCATTCCCTCGTGCAGACAATAGAGAAATGTCCAAAAACATCACCAGTGAGGGTGTAGGGATTTCATTGGCTAACTGAAATCACATGACCCTGTTCTATGTATTACACTGTATTTCCTGTCGAACGCCATTTCGACTTTACTCTCTGTACTGAACACACTGCTTGAATGCATGCAGGCACTCCATTTCACAGTGATTTTAGAAAGGAAAAGCTGCTAGTTAGATTAATTAAGCGGTGGGTGACACATCTTCAGTCTGAGTACCCAAAAGTGCATGTCTGCTTGGGTGTACAGCCAGTGGAGAAGACACAGTTAGCACCATTGCACATTATAGGGATTTAACAACAGTAGTGATTTGCTGTTTTGCTGCCAGGGTTCTTCCATAACACCCCATTCAACAGATACTCCAGTGCAAAAATTATATTTCTAATCCTATTTGCAAAATATAGGGATTCTACAACAGTTGTGATGTGCTGTTTTGCTGCCAGGGCTCTTCCATTAGACCTAGTTCAACAGATATTGCATTGAAAAACATCTATTTCTATTCCTATTTGCAAAATATAGAGATTCTACAACAGTTGTGATTTGCTGTTTTGCTGCCAGGGTTCTTTCATAAGACCCCGTTCAACAGATATTCCACTGAGTAATTCTATTTCTAATCCCATTTGCAAAATATAGGGATTCTACAACAGTAGTGATTTGTTGTTTTGCTGCCAGGATTATTCCATAAGAATTCGTTCAACAGATATTCCATTAAAAAAAATCTATTTCTAATCCTATTTGCAAAATATAGGGATTCTACAACAGTTGTGATTTTCTGTTTTGCTGCCAGGGTTCTTCCTTAATACCTTGTTCAACAGATATTCCATTGAAATAATTCTATTTATAATCCTATTTGCAAAATATAAGTATTCTACAACAGTTGTGATTGGCTGTTTTGCTGCCCTGGTCCTTCCATAAGACCCCGTTCAACAGATTTTCCATTGAAAAAAATGTATTTCTAATTCTATTTGCAAAATATAGGGATTCTACAACAGTTGTTATTTGCTGTTTTGCTGCTTGGGTTCTTCCATAAGACCCCGTTCAACAGATATTCCATTGAAAAAATTCTATTTCTAATCCTATTTGCAAATTATAGGGATTCTACAACAGTTGTGATTTGCTGTTTTGCAGCCAGGGTCCTTCCATAAGACCCCGCTCAACAGATATTCTATTGAAAAAATGATATTTCTAATCCTATTTGCTAGTTGCAAATTATAGGGATTCAAGAAGAGTTCTGTGTCGCAGTTTTGCTACCAGGGTTCTTCTTTAAGACATTTTTAACAGATATTTCATAGAAATAAATCTATTTGTAATACTATTTGCTTGCAGCAAATCTTTGGCATTCAAGAAGAAAACTTAATTTTTCTTGAGGGCTCAAAAAGGTGATTTTTGCTGTTTTGTGGGTACAGCTAGTATAGAAGACACCGTTAGCAAATCTCCTATAGAAAGAACTCTATTTCAAATAATGGTTGCTTGCTGCAAATTATTCAGAAAATTTAATTATTCTACTTTTGTGGGTAGAGTTCTAACAGACCGTTACCCAATCTCCCATAGAAAGAAATGTATTTGAAATTGTGGTTGTTTGCTGTAAATTACTCTGATTGAAGAAAAATTTATTTTTTCAGTTTTGGGGGTTCAGTAATTGTATAACACACCCAGGGCCGGGACAAGGCATTTTGGTGCCCTAGGCAAGTACAGCCAATGGCGCCCCCCCCCCTCGCTCTCAAAAAAATACCCCCCCACACACACACACTAATTCCTCTCACCCCTGCGCCAGTTCCTGTCACTAATTTTCTGCACATTCCACATACTCCCGTCCATCTCCTCAGCATTTCACTGCACAATGAAAATTAGCCCTGACAAATTTGCATTTTCAAAATCGCTCCCCTCCGTATGAATGCAATACCCCTAAATAACATTTCACTAATAATCCCACCGATACATGGAGCAAACTACCAGACGAATGATTTTTTACTAAAAACACTCCTACAAAACCAAGACCCAAAACTATTACTAATTAAGGCTCAAATAATTCTGCCAGACCCTGACCGAAACGCAACCCCCACATGTACTGTACACAGGCTCTGAAGACATATACCACCGCCAAAACATTTAAACCATATAGTGGTAGTTACTAGTTGTATGTAGACGCTCTGCAGACATATAAGTGATTACACTGCAGTTACATTTAGTGACTCACCGGAGACGTCTTTTCTGATCAGCGTCGTTCACTTTCCCCTTTTCTTCTCCACCCGGGTTTTCACCTTCATGCTGATTGCTCCCGGCCAAGACTCGTCCCTGAGGATTTGGACACAAATATCTTAGATTCCTCACATTTCCAGTAACTCCTTAATTATAGGTATATAAGTCCCCTTAGTCAGACAGGTATATAGATATGCCCTCTCAGTCAGGCAGGTATATAGATATTGTCCCCTTAGACAGGAAGGTATAAAAAATAGGGGGACTAGGCAGGTATATAGCTAGGGGCTCAGGCAAATAATAGCTAGGGGTTCAGGCAGGGCTATGTGGGGTACAGGTAGGCGTATGGGGGCTCAGGCACGGCGTATGGGGCCACAGGCAGGCGTATGGGGCCACAGGCAGGCGTATGGGGCCACAGGCAGGCGTATAGGGGCCACAGGCAGGCGTATGGGGGCCACAGGCAGGCGTATGGGGCCACAGGCAGGCGTATGGGACCTCAGGCAGGCGTATGGGACCTCAGGCAGGCATATGGGGGCTTAGGCAGGCGTATGGGGGCCACAGGCAGGCGTATGGGGCCACAGGCAGGCGTATGGGGCCACAGGGAGGCGTATGGGGGCTCAGGGGAGCGTATGGGGGCACCAGGCAGGCGTATGGGGGCCACAGGCAGGCATAGAGGGGCCCCAGGCAGCCGTACAGGGGCTCAGGCAGGCGTATGGGGCCACAGGCAGGGGTATGGGGGCCAAAAGGCAGGCGTATGGGACCTCAGGCAGGCATAAAGGGGGCTTAGGCAGGCGTAGGGGCTACAGGGAGGGGTATGGGCCACAGGCAGGCGTATGGGGGCTCAGGCAGGGGTATGGGGGCACCAGAGGGGTATGGGGGGGGCCCCAGGCAGGCAAATAGGGGCCACAGGCAGCCGAAAAGGGGCTCAGGCAGGCGGTACGGGGCCACAGGCAGGCATATAGGGCCACAGGCAGCCGAATGGGGGCTCAGGCAGGCGTGTGGGGTCCACTGTCAGGCGTTTGGGGTCTCAGGCAGGCTTATGGGGCACCAGGCAGGCATATAGGGGCACCAGGCAGGCATTATAAGGGGGGCCGCAGGCAGGTATTATAGGGGCCGCAGGCAGGCATTATAGGGGCCACAGGCAGGGTATAGGGGGCCACAGGCAGGCATATGGGGCCACAGGCAGAATATAGGGGGCAACAGGCAGGCATTATAGGGGGCCGCAGGCAGGCATAAACGGGGGCCGCAGGGAGGCATTATAGGGGGCCGCAGGCAGGGATTATAGGGGGCCACAGGCAGGCCTAATGGGGCCGCAGGCAGGATATAGGGGCCACAGGCAGGCATTATAGCGGCCGCAGGCAGGCATTATGGGGGTTTCCCGGCAGGATATAGGGGGCCGCAGGCAGGCATTATAGGGGGCCGCAGGCAGGCATTATGGGGGCCGCAGGCAGGCATTATAGGGGCCGCAGGCGGGATATAGGGGGCCACAGGCAGGCGTATGGGGCCACAGGCAGGCACTTAAAAACAACAACAATTTAAAACTTACCCCAATTCCCGGCGCGCGCTCCTCTTCTGTCCTCTTCACCGCGCGCTCCTCCGGCAGCTCCTCGGGCGCATGGCCTGTGACGCGCTGTGCGCCCGAGGAGAGGCAGCGTCGCGATGACATCACGTCATTGCGACGCTGCCGGCTGAGGCGCACGGGCCCGCGGCGGGTCCTCAGCGCTATGAGGACCCGGCGGCCCCGCTGTGTCGGCCCTGCAGCTTACCGGGGGATCCAGCGATCCTCCGGGAGCGGGCCCAACACTGTCTGCGGGGCAGGGGGGCGCTTGCTCCCCTGCTCCGCAGAAGCGGTCACAGAGACCGCCGGCGCTTCAGGCCCACGGCAGCGGCCTGGGCCCGGCGAGGGTCGGGGCCCTCACAGCGCCCCTTAGGGATAGGCTGAGGTAGGCGCCCTATGCGGTCGCCTACCTTGGCCTACCCGTCGTCCCGGCCCTGAACACACCATCTCCAAATCTCCTATACAAACAAATACCTTCTAAACAGTAAATGGTTGCTAAATATTAGTCTGAGAGCAGTGAAGTTTATTTTTGCAGCAATGGGGGTTCAGTAATTGTATAAAACACCGTCTCCAAAACTCCTATACAAGGAAATATATTTTAAATACTGGTTGGTTGCTGAAAATGATACTGGGTGGAGAAAGGTTAATTTTTGGCAGTTTTGGGGGTGGAATACTTTTCAAATATACCGTGTGTTATTGTCATACAGATATATATCCATGAAATAGAGTTCTCTCTGTTGCTAAATCTTACTCAACGCCAAAAAGTGTAATGTTGCCCTCAACTATGTGAGACAAAATGAGAAAACAAATCTAAAAAATCACATTGTATGATTTGGTAAGAATTTATTTGCAAATCATGGTTGAAAATAAGTATTTGGTCAATAACAAAAGTTCATCTCAATACTTTGCTATATATCCTTTGTTGACAATGACAGAGGTAAAACGTTTCTGTAAGTCTTAAAAGGTTGGCACACATTTGCTGGTATGTTGTTCCTTCCTCCATGCAGATCTCCACGATTTACACCACGGCCATTTTAAATTAGGTACCCATGCTCGAAAAGGTTGGCCCCCTTTTGCTTCAAAAACTGCCTCATTTCTGGCATGATTCCAAGGGGTTAAAACGAGCCAATTGGTACCAAGGGGCCCAAAGAGTGCCAAGAAAATTTCCCCCCATGAACCACCACCAGCCTGAACGTTGATAAAAGGCGGGGATGGCCATGCTTTCATTTTTGTTGATGCCAAATTCTTACCCTACCATCCGAATGTGCAGAAAATCGGGGGATCACAGACCGGGCAACGTTTTTCCAAATTTTTTTGCCCAAATTTCGATGGCTTGGGCAATTGGAAAGCCTCAGTTTCCTGTTTTAGCTGAAGGAGTGGCCCCCGGTGGGGTTCTTTGCTGTGTAGCCCATCTCCCTCAAGTTCGCCGTACTGTGCGTTCAGAGTGCTCTTCGCCTACCTTGGTTGTAAGGGTGGTATTTGAGTATGTTGCCTTTTATCACCAACCCAGTCTCCCCTTTCCCCTTTACCCGGCAAACAAGGCATTTCCGCCCACAGGACTGCCCCCACGGGGATTTTTTTTTCTTTTTCGGCCCCATTCCTGAAAACCCCTAGAATGGTTGTGCGTGAAAATAGGGGAAACAGCAGTTTTTAAATACTCAGACCAGCCCCCTTTTGGCACCAACAACCATCCCCTTCAAAGGCCTAAAAAAACCTTTCTTCCCATACTGATGTCGTTTCAATGAGGAGATTGTCTTTACCATGTCTACATGCCCAAATGCACTAGTTGCCGCCATGTGATTGGTGATTAGAATTAAGTGTTAAGAGCAGTTGGACAGGTGTACCTAATAAAAATGGCCCGGGGAGTGTAATTCTACACCCCGTGATTTTTGGGGTGACCTGGATAACAGGATGTCGGATAACAGGACATAGAGATTTGGTGGGAGTACAGGGGGAGGCATTTAAAAAAAAAAGATTTGGGGGGTACAGGAGGGGGAATAAGAGATGTTGCAGTGCACATCAGGTCTCAGGTGTATATTTCAAAAAAAATTGCCATAAAACTTGTAAATCTAGTTTGGCAGCAGAGAATACAATTTAGAAGAGCGGGCCGGGGAATCCGACATAGTTATGTAGTTTAAATGTGTATTTTACATTGTCAAGAAATTGTTACAGTTTATAATCAGGACATCGGCAGCCAGGGCAACAAAAAAGGGGCAGAGATCCCGCTTGATTAAATTTTTTATAAAAGTCAATGATCCAGTTTCAGGGGGAAAGACGGATACGTTTGTCAGTTATCAGCCCACCAGCTGTGCTGAATGTGCGTTCTGAGATAACACGGGCTCCTGGGCAGGATAAAACTTCTATGACTTGTCGAGCAATCTCAGGCCATTCATCCAGTTTGGACAACCAGAAGTTGAATGGGTCCAGACCAAGTCCAAAAACATCGGTATTGAGCCGGAGGTAGTCATGGTCCATGGTCTTAAGGAGGTTTCTGTGTGTCTGAATGCTGCCCTGCCATGCAGTCGTTAGTGAGGTGGTAAAAAACGAGTGAAAAATGACACCCAGTATGCGCCTACCACAGTGCCTGCTGTGGCTATTTGCCATTTTTAATGCTGCCGCGTTGCAGACGTTGTTCCACCGTGACATTAGAATGTGAAGAAGACTCGAGTCGGTCAATGAGCACTATCTCAAATTTCTGCATTCTACTGTCAATTTGTGTGGGTGGAAGGAAATTGCTCACTTTTGTCTTGTAACATGGATCAAGGAGGGTGACCACCCAGCAATTGCTGTTCCTTATTTTTTGTAAGAGGGAAATCCAACACCAAGAGATTCTTTTTTATTAGGTTTGAAAAATTATATGCAAGACAATATGGGTACAGAGAACAGTCAAAATGTTAGGACAAATAAAAAATGTCATCCATGTCAGCCAATATAGGAACACTGGGCTTTGCTATCCCCATGCCATGTCAGGTAATCTGCTAGTAAGATAGCAGAAGGCATTAGGTCACAAAGAAAGAAAAAATAAAAATTTCTTTTACACATTTTTTTTTACACATTTACACCGTCTTGTCAGGAAAAAAAAACCGGCTTGCGCCCTTCTCCTCTCGCTCAGGTACCACCTCAACGCAATTCCTAGATAATTGGCATAGCATTCCAAAATACTTAATACAATTTAAAAAGCTCAAAAACATAGATGTGGTGTGATTCCCTCCTATTTTAAAAATGTGTTATCCAGAATTAAAGTACTATAAAACTACAGGAACCACTGATAAAAGACTTGAACAGATGTAGGTTATTCAGATTTTGATTCCTTGCCTCCTCCATCGGATGCTGGGGCCTCATTATTATTATTATTATTATCATCGTTTATTTTGGAGCGCCCTTGATTCCAGGGCGCTGTACATTTCAGGCGGGTACATAAATAACATTGGTCAAACAATTACAAAGTGACAATAAGTGACTAACAACTGGTACAGAGGGAAAGAGGTCCCTGCCGCGAGGGCTTACAATTTTACAGGGGAAAGGGGTGAAGAGACAGGAGGTGAGGGGCAGACATGTTTGTGGGGCGGAGGAGTGGGGACACGGTTAATTTTTGGTTATAGGCAAACCTGAAGAGGTAGGTTTTCGGTTAGTTTGAAGCCGGTGAGAGAGGGGGAGTCTGAGGTGTTGGGGCAGTGAGTTTTTTCCAAAATTTGGGGGAAGCACGAGAGAAGTCTTGGGGACGGTTATGTGAGGAGGTTTATAAGAGGAGAGCAGAGGAGAAGGTCCTGTGAGGAGCGGAGGGGTTTCGTGAGGGAGGTATTTAGAGATTAAGGCAGAGATATATGAAGGGGAGAGGTTATGGAGAGCCTTGTAGGTCAAAGTTGCTAGCTTGAACTGGATGCGCTGGGCAAAGGGTTTGCCAGTGAAGGGATCGGCAGAGGGGAGAGGCAGGGGAGTAGCGAGGAGAGAGGTGAATCAGACGGGCAGCAGAGTTAAGGATGGTTTGGAGGGGAGCGAGGGTGCTAGCTGGGAGGCCACAGAGGAGGAAAGTTGCAGTAGTCAAGGGTGAGATGACGAGGGCATGGACCAGCATTTTTTGTGCTTTCAGAGTTAAGAAATGAGCGGATTCTGGAAATATTTTTTAGGTGGAGGTGACAGGCAGAGGTGAGGGTTTGGATGTGCGATTTGAAGGACAGATTGGAGTCAAAGATTATCCCAAGGCAGCGGACCTGTGGTGCTGGTGAGAGAGTGTAGCCATTAACAGTGATAGAAAGATCGGGTGGAGGGATGGAGTGGGACGGTGGGAAGATAATGAATTCAGTTTTCTCCACGTTTAGTTTTAGGAGACGGGAGGAGAAGAAGGAGGAAATGGAGGACAGACAGTCAGGGATACCGGGAGAGAGTAGAGAGGTGATATCTGGGCCGGAGATGTAGAGTTGGGATATCATCAGCATACAGGTGGTATTGAAAGCCGTGTGATGCTATGAGCTGACCGAGGCCAAGAGTGTAGATAGAAAAGAGTAGTGGGCCAGGACAGACCCCTGGGGGACACCAACAGAGAGAGGGCGGGGGAGGAGGTGAGCGAGAGTGAGAAATGCTGAATGTCCGATCAGTGAGGTACGAGGAGATCCAGGAAAGAGCCAAGTCCGTGATGCCAAGGGATCATCACTTTTTGTCTCTCCGTTTTCAGATGGCAGATCTTCCTTACTTTCTTCGTTAGCTTCTTCAGTCTGTTTACCATTTGCTACTTAACTTTCCCTTTGCTGGAACTTTTTTGTCCTCAGACTGTTCCTTTACTGCTGCCTTTTCCTTTTTTGACTTTGGTTCGGCTTTTGGTGGAGCTGGTTTAGCTGACAACCGTGCCAACCATCTCTTGGGCTCATCCTTGGCATCACCAGCATCAGCGACATTGACCTTTCTCTTAGGCATGGCAATTGTTTTGTGCTTGCAGCGCTACTGGAAAAAAAAAACAAAAAAAAACCTTGTGCAGTCTCCAGCGAAACTGGGTGTCAGCGCTGAAATCCTTAGCCTCCTCCGGCAGATGGAGTTCTCACAAAGAACTAGCTTACTGCTCCATGTCTGCAAGTGGTTAATATGCCACAGCCAAGAGAACTAGTTCAAACTGGATAGAATCCCTCCACCTCTTTATCTCGCAGTTCATTTTTATTGCCTTAATGCGTAGTTCATATTGCAGGCAATGTAGCATCCAAGCAATCATGTGTGAGATGCTGCCATGATCTCCCAAGACTCGGGGTCGAGGGGCACTAACAGAATCTTCCTCCTCTTCCTCCTCCTCCTGTAATCTATGCCAATCTCTTACCATTGAAGGGTAATCAGTACCGGTGCTGTCCACCCCTGCCTCCTCATCTTCCTCCACTTCCTCATCCTGACTGTCACCATAGCCCTGGCTAGTTTCACCCGCTCTACTTTGTGAGCGGACCTGCCGTCTTGCACCTGCCCACGACTTCGAAACACCGCCTAAAGAAGACGTATACAATTGCGAAACAGTCGGGCCATCTACGTCCTCCGCTGAGTAAGGCTCTTTGTCCGCCTTCTTCTCCCCCAACACTGGTGGAACTTGCTGCCGCAGAGTGCCTAACACTTGTTCCAGTAAAAATATAACCACAATGGTCATGCTGACAAGGGCATCATCCCGACTGACCATTTTGGTGGCCTCTTCAAAATTGCCAAGGATGGTACAGAGATCCTTCACCTGTCTCCACTCTCCATGGGTCAAGACCCCGAGGTCTACACCACTGCTAGTCAGGCCATGCTACCACAATCGCTGGAGTATGTGGAGGGTGGAATTCCAGTGTGTAGTCACATCACATATCAGACGGTGGACGGGGAGGCCCAGATCACGCTGCAACGCTGTCAGTCATGCCAAAGCAGTGTGCGAATGCCGGAAGTGTAAGCTAAGACCTTGCGCCTTCCTCAGCAGACAGTCAAGAACCGGGTAGCGATTGAGATATTTCTGCACAACCAGGTTCATGACGTGTGCCAGGCAGGGGATGTGTGTAAGTCTACCGATCTTAAGGGCAGCAAGGAGATTGCTCCTGTTGTCGCACACCACCTTGCCTGGCACCAGGTTCTTAACACCCAGCCACTGGTCATTCTCAGTACACAGCTGTCCACAGCTAGTGACCTGTGTATCGACAGTCTCCGAGACAAATTAATTTGAGAACGGCCTGGTTTCTCTTGGCACATGATGCTACCCCTCGAGGTTGGGGATCTGGACTCTGCTCCATCCCGGTAGTGTTGAAGACTGTAAGCCAACACCCATCACCAGAGGCACGGTCATCCACTAAACTCACCAAGTGAGCAGTCAGTGAGATAAAACGTCCTTGACTGTGCTTTCTAGTCAATGTGTCTGAGGTGAGATGGACTTTGTGGATCCAGATGCAGCCAACATGCTGGAGATCTTTTCTGCAAGATGGCAGGCCAGGGCAGGGACAGCTTTTCTGGCAAAGAAATGCCTGTTCGGCATCTGATTTTGGGGGCATTCCAGGACCATGACGTGGCGGAACTCATCTGTGTCCACCAGGGGGAAGGCAACATTTCCAAGGCCAACAGCCAGGCAATGCTGACATTCAGGCTTTTAGCTTTGGGATGGTTGGGGTGAAAGCGTTTCTTATGCTCTCACAACTGGTACACAGAGGGCTAGCTGCTATACGGCATCTAATCTAGTTAAACCGGAACCTCCATGTTCCTCATTGGCATGTTCTTGCTGCCACCAATGGTACTGCCGCTTAATGTAATGGAGCCGGAACCTCGCTGTTTCCCATTGCCATGTTCTCGCTGCCACTAATGGTACTGCCGTCTAATGTAGTGTAAGTGGACCCTGTCTGTTCCCCATTGGCATGTTCTCGCTGCCACCAATGGTACTGTAATCTAATCTAGTCCAGCCTGCAGAGGCGTAACTTGAAGTTCTTAGGCCCTGGTGAAGAAAGTGATAGGGGTCTCCTTTCAGTTACCATGTGTCATTTCCAATACCGGTGTCTTCTTATGTGTGAAAGGGGCCCCATTACCCTGCTACTGCTGCACCTCCTATAGCTACGCTGTCCTCATCTTTTCAGTTAGCCATTGAAAGGAATGAATTATTTCAGCTTCTCAATTTTTTTTCTGTCACTCTTAGAGACAAATTTTCTTCACTAAGTTGTTCCACGTATCCATTTATGGATGCTAATTGCAACTTCTCCTCACCTGTATAGGTATAAAAATTAATCAGAACATCTTCTCCCATTGACTTTAACGGGGTTCGAAATTCGAGTTCGATTAGAACTTTGAGGCGAACTTCTGAAAATTTGAGGTTCTACACGAACTCGAACTTTTTAGACTTCGCTCATCACTAGTTGTGAGGTGTCCTTGATGTTAGGTGCGGGTGAAGAAAGCAGGAGAGCAGACGCAGGATTAACGGTGAAAATGTGACAAGAATTGATTTCAAGAGCATTCCATAATCCATCCGAACCAAATAAGTTTATCTTGGTCTCATCACACCACAGGACATGGTTCCAGTAATCCATATCCTTGGTCTGCTTGTCTTCAGTTAACTGTTTGTGGGCTTTCTTGCACATCATCTTTAGAAAAGATTTCCCTCTGAGACAACAGCCATGCAGACCAATTTGAAGCAGTGTGCGGTATTGGGTCTGAGCACTGACAGACTGAACCCTCCACCACTTTAACCTCTGCAATGATGCTGGCAGCACTCATATGTCTATTTTTAAAAGATGATGTCTGGATATGGCAAGGCCTGTTCTGCGTGAAACCTGTCTTGTTAAACCACTGCATGGTCTTTCTATTTCCATTTTTTGGAATATTTAAATATGGTGAAACAAAGACTTTGTTAATTTTATAAAAAAAATATTTTTCTACGTTTCCAAGTTATTCTAAAGGATGCTAGTTCACTACAAAATGTTTTTCTCTTACTGCATGGTCTTAACTACCGTGCTGCAGCTCAATTTCAGAGTGTTGGCAATCTTCTTATAGCCTATGCCATTTTTATATACAGCAACAATTCATTTTTTCAACACGGATCCAAAAACGCTGTGTGAACAAGCCCTAACAAGTCACATGACACTGTGGAGAGAAAATGGTAAACTGGGCACAATTTGTCCATTATTAATTAGAGGTGTACTCACCAGAAGTTTAGACATTAATGGCTGTGTGTTGTGTTATTTTGAGGGCACACCAACTTTACACTGAACACTTACTACATTACATTGTATCAAAGTGTCAGATCTTCAGTGTTGTCCCATGAAGAGATAAAATACAGCATTTTCAAAAATGTAAAGGGTCTACTAATTTTTGTGAAGTACTGTACTTTTTTCTATGTTTTAAAAGCAGGATTGAAGAAACACAAAAAAGCCTCTTTATACCTTCCAAAATTTTACCATTATTGTAGTAGAAATTTTGATGTTTGAAGGGGCTGTCTCACTACACTGATTCATCTTACCTCAGTCCTGTTTTCTTGGTTTTACTTTGAATTCAGGGGTGTACTTACTGGCTTCCACTAGGCTGCAGTAGAAGCCAGGTCTGTAGCTATAGCAACTAGTGCTGGCAGACTATCAGGATAGATCAAACAGGTCTGTAGCTATAGCGACTTGAGGAGCTGATGCAGCCCATACAAGAGGGGATATCTCAGAATAGGTAGGATACTCTTAATGGACATATATTGCAAAGTGACTTGTTTTTGCAAGATCTTTAACAAAAAAAGGAATCCTTGTAGTGAGACAACCCCTTTAAATCAGTTTGTTTATGGCTAGTTTTAATCCTTCTGTGCCATACAATGCAAGATTCTAAAACGACTTCTTGTATATAAAATAACGATGACGACATATAATTTAGCAATTAGGAAAAGAAACATAATTTTTACATTAGTTATATGTTTCTAAAAAAAAAAATCTGTGATTCTGGATAGAAGTTAGACAGCTAGTATGTAGCACTCCATTCGGAGCATTATTCTTAAGAAAGTATCAGGACTCTAGCCTAATGAGTGCTTCATTATTACAGATGGAAAGTGTGCTGCAATGTTTCGTGGTTACCGCCCAGTGCCCAAGCTTCTGTCTATATTGCCATTAAAGGTTTTCTTCATTACATCAAGGGCTAACCTGGCAGCAGTTGCATAGTCAGAGTAATGTACAAATAACTACACTTTGATAGACCTTATTCCCTACAGAAAGCTAAATTCAAAAGGCAATTATAACAAAGAACAAGGAGACCCTTGTCCTGCCACATGCCTGTGCAGTGTTACATGTGTGTGTGCTTCATCAACCAAAGCAAAAAACACAGAAAGACATAGTAACTTTAAAAGGCTGACCTGAAACCGCAGCCTGTAATGTGGTATGAAGGTTTACACCTATTAACTGTTTCATCATTTATCAGCATTCCTCCTGTCACTGTGCAGTGTAGATCTAAAGTTGTACATTTCTACATTTCTTCTGATATTTCATTGCTTAGTGTTTACATTAACAAATGCTTACCCAGGCTTTTCAGCAATCCACTGCAATTGCCGTTTTTTTCGGACTAAAAGACAAACCTTTTTCTTGAGGGGAAAATAGGGGTTCATCTTATCGTCCGAATGCACTCTTTGAGGCCGGCAGGAGGTTGAAGAGGGGCGATGCTGCGGGAAGCCAGCAGCATGGTTTACGGGGTTAAACCACACCGCCGGCTTCCTGCAGTATAGCTGCACTCTAGTCTCCTGCTGGCCTGAGATAGTGCTTTACAGTGGCGGCCAGGGGCTCATCAGTACAGCTGGAAGCCGCTGCTAACAGCGGGGATGGAGTCGGCTTCGTCCCTGTTGTTAACGCTTTAGACGACATGTGGATTGCGGCCATGGCATCTTTGTGAATGAGGAGCTGCATACCGCTCCTCCCTCCGATAACTTCCCCAACGTAACTGCAGGAGGGTGATCGGTTGTCATGGCAGTAGGAAGCCTCATGCAGGCTTCTACAGCTGCCATGCCTGTACACCTATTACTAGGTAATAAGTAACAAGTAAAGATTCTATATACAGCAGTACTAATATATATATATATATATTATAAAAATTATATATATATAATTTTTATATGTATATATATTTAAAATTTTATATGTTAAATCAACTGCCTTGCCGTTTTACAAATAAAATAATAAAAAAGTTATACATAATTGGTATTGCTGTATCAGGAAAAGTCCGATCTATTAAAACATAACATCATTTATCCTGTACGCTGTACACCATAGAAGAAAAAGAACTCCAAATGCCAATTTTTTTTTGGTCATTTCATATTCCCAAAGAATTACATTAAAAAGTGATCAAAAAGTTGCATCTATCCCAAAATGTTACCAATAAAAACTAATAATGAAGTTTTATTCAAAATTATGAGTGCTGGAAACCGAATCTTCCACTAAAAACAAAAAAACCTACACTTGAGCCCACACTTTTTACTTCAAATTTTTTTCCCGATTTTCCTCCTCTAAAACCAAGGAGCGTCTTATAGTCCGAAAAATACGATATATCGTGCATTATCACAGGTAATATAAGCCTTATTACGTACTCTTTAATGCAAAGCCACCATTAACAAAAGGATTTCTGGGCCCCCTTCTCTGTCAGACCTGTTTATACCTTTTGAAGCGTATATTGAGGCAATGTGTATTTCCATATGTATTATCACTGACGGCTGTCAATAACTAATATACATTGTAATGCCAGTTAAATCTTGAATTAGAAGTGTCACTTTGTTCTAAAAATATATATATTTTTTAAATGTTATTCAATAGTCTTGCTCAAGCAAGTCCCAGGCTAAATTTGGATTCAGACAGCCCCAACCTCAATTTTTTATTCTGACTCTAACCTTAACCTTAGGTTTTTTTTTTAACACATTTTTCCAACTGAATTTAAGGTTCCATGGCACTTCCAGTCTGACAACTATTCCAGTGCGGTGTCACTGGAAGTGACACCAGACCAGAAGTATTGCAGAAAAAACAAACATTTGCTTTCATTGTAATCTTTGTTGTAGTCTTTCTGTACATAGGACACAGTGAAATAGTAACTTTTTTTTACCAGAAAACCCATAATAAATAAACTCTTCTGGAAAATAATTGACTTCAAAATCTTGTCTTCTACTGGACCTTGGGATGCCTAGTTGTACTATTAGTCCATTATTATGTCATAGCATGGCCTGATTGATGAATCCTTTAATATCTTGGTGGACTAGTTCCCCCTTTGTTTCTGACATTTCAAAACATTTTCCTATGCAGAGGCGGGACGACGGGTAGGCAGGGGTAGGCGACCGCCTAGGGCGCCTACCGCTGCCTATCCCTAAGGGGCGTAGGCAGGGCCCCGAACGTCGCCGGGCTCCGGCCACTGCCGTGGGCCTGAAGCGGGCCCGGGCCCCCTCTTTTCGACCGCTTCTGCGGAGCAGAGAGCGAGCGCTCCCTGCTCCGCAGACAGTGTCGGACCCGCCTCAGGGCCGACACAGCGGGGCCGCTGGGTCCTCATAGCACTGAGGACTCGCCACGGCTCCGTGCGGCTCAGCTGGGCAGCGTCGCGATGAAGTGATGTCATCGCGACGCTGCCTGTCCTAGGGCCGCACGCCGCGTTTATAGCTGTGCGCCCGAGGAGCTGCCGGAGGAGCGCGCGGCTGAAGAGGACGAAGAGGAGGGGCAAAAGCCGGGAAGCAGGGAAGTATTAATGTTGTTATTTTTAAGTGCCCCGCCTGTGGCCCCTATAATTACTGCCTGTGGCCCCCTATAATGGCCTGCCTGTGTTTGTCCCCTATATTTCGCCTGTGGGGCCCCCATAATGCCTGCCCGTGTGCCCCCTATATCTGCCTGTGGCCCCTATAATGCCTGCCGGGGGCCCCATACGCCTGCCTGTGGCCCCCATAATGCATGCCGTGGCCCCCATACGCCTGCCTGTGGCCCCTATAACGCCTGCCTGTGGCCCCCATACGCCCCTGGGCCCTTGTCGGCCCTATAAAAAGCCTGCCTGTGGTCCCTATATGCCTGCCTATGGCCCCCATACGCCTGCCTATGGCCCCACACCTGCCTGTGGCCCCTATATGCCTGCCTGTGGACCCATACGCCTGCCTGTGGCCCCCAATACGCCTGCCTGTGGCCCCTATATGCCTGCTGGTGCCCCTATATGCCTTCCTGTGGCCCCCATACGCCTGCCTGTGGTCCCATACACCTGCCTGAGCCCCTATAGGCCTGCTTGAGCCCCTATACGCCTGCCTGAGCCCCCATATGCATGCCTGTGGCCCCTAGTTATATACCTGCCTGTGTGCCCTATATACCTGCCTGAGACCCTATAGTTATATAACATGCCTGAGTGCCCCTATAACTATATACCTGCCTGAGTGACCCTTATCTATATACCTGCCTGAGTGACCCTATAATCTATATACCTGCCTGAGAGTTACCTATGTCTATATACCTGGGGCCCGAGAGTGACCTTTTATCTATATACTTGCCTGATAGTGATCATATATCTATATACCTGCCTGAGTGCCCCTATATTTATATACCTACCTGTCTAAGGGGACAATATACATATACCTGCCTGACTGAGAGGGCATATCTATATACCTGTCTAACTGAGGGGGATTAAAATACCTATAAGTAAGGAGTTACTGGAAATGTGAGGATTCTAAGATATTTGTGTCCAAATCTGCAGGGACGGGTATTGGCCGGGAGCAATCAGCGAGAAGGTGTGAACTGGATGGAGAAGAAAAGGGAAGGTGAACGACGCTGATCAGAAATGATGTCTCCTGTGAGTCACTAAATGTAACTGCAGTGTAATCACTTATATGTCTGCAGAGCATCTACATACAACTAGTATCTACCACTATCTGGTCACTGTATGGGGTAATATACAGTCTACAGAGCCTGTGTACACTGCTATCTACATAATGTGGTCACTGTATGGCGGGTGGTAATATTTCTTCAGAGCATGTGTACAGCTGACAGTCACATGTGGGGGTCGCGTTCGGTCAGGGTCTGGCAGGATTATTTGATCTTTACGTAGTAATAGTTTTGGGTCTTGGTTTTGTAGGAGTGTTTTTAGTAACAGTCATTTGTCTGGTAGATTTGCTCCATGTATCGGTGAATTATTAGGTGACTGTTATTTGTAATGTATTTCACTGTCATACGGAGGAGAGCGATTTTGAAAAAGCAAATTTGTCATTGTGCAGTGACTGCTGAGGAGATGGACTGGATCTATGTGAAATATACAGAAAATTAGTGACAGGACCTGGCGCAGGGGTGAGAGGCGATTTTTTGGGGATTAAGGTGGTGGAGGGGCGCCATTGGCTATACTTGCCTAGGGCACCAAAATGCCTTGTCCCGGCCCTGGTCCTATGTGGTATCCCAGAGCAAGTGTATGTTTGGATGGTTTAGGAATTATACTGAAATGTTTGCTTTTACCTTTTGTAACTGTGAATTATTGGTAAAAACACTGTGCAATATAATAAAAATGCTGCACTAGAGTAACATCATGGGTTAATGTATTAACCTCAGCAAGAATGGTTACCTGAGCAATAGGGGTGGGGACAAAGTATAAAAATTAGTGTCTGTAATTGGGGTTCTAGCGAGTTCTTAGCATTGCTGGAAGTATATCTTCAGTTCCTGCCTCCAAGTGTTCCTGCCCTGGATCGAACTTCGGTACAGAGTCAGCATTCTCGACTCCTCGACCTGGGCTTAAAAAGAAAATGAGCATGAAAGGGGAGTCCTACAAGCATATGGGTTGGAGCCCTGAAACAGTGAAAGTACTTTAGTAAGTCTTCATTTACCTTTAATAACATTTTGAAAGCTAATCATTGGAGTAAGAAAACCACTTTAAGTTGTCAGGTATTCCTGCAGAACACATACTAAAAAGGAAACAGGTAGTTACTAGTTAATTTCTTTCTAAATCTATACAGACTTTTTTATATATCTTTAGTCTCTAGAGCCATTATTTTGAAATTCTGTGGTAAATGTCACTTTTTACACCCACAGCATAGGCATACCGTCACAATGGGCATTGAGGACAGATGGAGGATCCACAGGTCACCGCATAGGGCTGGCATAACCTACGTCAAGGAGCGGAGTCTAAGGGGCTCCCTGGTCTTCATCGGAGCCCACTGAAAGGCTGGACAGACTTTGCTGTGGTAAACCCCCAGGTTGCTACCCCCGATGTAGGTCCTAAAGGTAAGAACCAATTACCGGAAACGTAATACAGGAGAACAAGGCAAGAACATCGTCCGGGCTCAAGCAACAAGGTCAGGGCAGGCAGCATATAGGCGAGGTCGAAACATAGCAGAAGGTCGGTGGCGGGAGATCTGGCAGAAGAGTAACGTGCAGAAATGGCAGACTCGTACGGGACGAACACCAATAACTGGACAAAAGTTGCAGGAGGGAGTGTCTCTGTAATGCCCAAGGTTCCAGGTGATTGGCCGAGAAAACTTCAGAATGGCATGCACTGACACATTACATTAAAGGGAACAGCGCGTGCGTGCCCCTAGAGACCAAGCAGGAGAAGTGCAGACAAAGCCAACAGCAGGAGGAAGAAGACCTGGAGGAGAGGGTTGGACTGGAGCGCAACAAGTAGAAGGTTGAGTACCAGAGCAGGCAGGCTGAGGCGTGAGTGCTGATTAGACCTGGGCAGCGGAACACCCTGCCACAGCCAGCGCGATTGTGGTCTGATACCCATGCATCATTACAGTACCTACCCTTATGGCCCGTTCTCTTACGGGACTGGAGTCTGTTGAACCGTCAGATTAGAGCTGGAGCATCAATATTCTCTTGCTGCTCAAAGAATTTTTCTTCAGGGCCATAGCCCTTCCAGTCTATGAGTTAATAAAGTTTGCTTTTGGAATGCTTCATGCCCAAAATCTCCTTAACCTCTTTAAGAGGTAGGATTCTTTACTACTAGTGAGCGTAGAGGGAGAAAAAACTGTGCAGAAAGACTGATTGAATGGAAATGGAATGGAAAAAGGACCAAGATAATGGGGGTTGGCTTTAAACTTAAAAGAAAGTTAGAAAAAAGTCAGACCTTGTCCCCAGCTTGATACATATGATGAGCTTGTTGAGCTGCATTTCTTGTCAGCTTGTCTCTTAAAACAGGCAGAGGCTTGGAGTAGGCTTTGATGGGTAAGTTGTCAAATTTGGAGGAAGTCACGTACCTGAGCGTTGACTGCCAGGACATCCAAGGAGACAGAAAGGGACGAAGACAAGGATGCTGGCCAAACATCACATAGAAGGGTGAATTTCTCAAGGATTCACTGGAATGGCTATTGGGAAAATTCAGTCCAGGGAAGTAGAGACACTCAGGCGTAGATAGTTCCCCTAAATCTAGTTGACACGTTCCATCTGGCCATTTTAGAAAGCGGTCCACGATGACCGAGACGACAGAACATCCCGAAGAAGGAGGAAGATCCGTTACAAAGTCCATGGCGATATGGGTCCAAGGAACTTCGGGCACTGGTAAGGGCAACAGAAAATCATCGGGTGTTTGATGAGAGCTCTATTTCAGGCGCAATTGGGACATCCGAACACAAAGTCTTTAACGTCCTGCAAAAGGGTTGGCCATCAGTAATGCTGAGTGATCAGGTCAAGGGACTTGCAGAAGCCCGAGTGGCCAGCAACACAGGAGGCGTGGCCCTTGAACCCGCATTTTTAGTGCAGGACGTACAAATGTCCTTCCTGTAGGAATCTCCACTGGGGCGGGGCAGCAAGAACGAGGCATTTTGGAGCAATGATGTGTTGAAGTTTTGGAGCAGCATCTTCAGAATCAGAGGCACAGGATAGTGCATCAGGCTTTATGTTTTTTGGCAGCTGGTCGGAAGTGAAAACTGAAGTTAAAATGAGAGAAGAACAAGGTCTAGCGGTCTTTAAACGTTGACCTGTTTGCAGATATACAAGATTCTTATGATCTGTATAGATTGTCATGGGATATAGAGTGCCTTACAGAATGTGTAGCCACTCCTCAAAGACCAATTTAATGGCCAGCAGTTCCCTGTCCCAATGGAAAAGTTCTTCTCTGCAGAGGAGAAGGTTTTAGAGAAGAAGCCGCAGGTGATAAATAGATTTTTGCAGGAGAATAGTGCCAGCCCCAAACGCTTTGGAAGTCCACAAGTGGGGATTACTGCCTTTGTGGTAAGAGAGACAAGTACAACAAGGGAGGAAAAGTGTGGGATAAACTGGTGGTAGCAATTTGCAAACCAGATGAATCATTGGATAGGATTTGATAGCACGGAGAGACACGCTCAGTTTAATACCGCTGTCAGCTTCTTGGGGTCCATTTGAAGACCTTGTGCTGAGGCTATGAGTCCCAGGGATGGCAGAATGGAACAATCAGAAAGGCACTTTTGCAACTTGGCTAAGAGATGGTTGTCCTGCTTGTGGGCAAGAACTCGACAGACGTGGGCACGATGAGATCTGAGATCAGGAGAGAAGATCAGAATGTCGTCCAGGTAGGCCAGGACACATTCATAAAGCAGATCCTGAAATATTTACAAATTGTTGAAATACTGTTGGCGTGTTACAGAAACCAAAGGCCACAACCAAATACTCAAAATGTGTTAAAAGCAGTCTTCCATTTATCCACCTGCTGGATGCGGATAAGATTGTAGGCACTCCAGGGATCGAGTTTGGGGAAAACCGTGGCCCCTTGGATCCTGTCAAACAGCAGCAGGTAGTGTTTTTTAACTGTGATCTTGTTAAGACCCGGTAGTCAATGCAAGGCCATAGGGAGCCATCCTTTTCGTTCACAAAGAAGAATCCTTTCCCTGTAGTGGAGGACAATTTGTGGATAAAGCACTTCTGGAGATTCTCCTTGATGTACGCAGACATTACTTCAGTTTTAGGCCGGGACAGACGATACACCCTACCACGAGGAGGCAGAAGTCAGAAGCTCAATTGGACAGTCATAAGGTCGGTGAGGAGAAAGCGCCTCTGCCTGCTTCTTGCAGAAGACATCTGCAAAGTCCGATATTGCACAGGAAGTCCAGAAGGAGAAGGGCCAGAGGGCCGAAGAGTTGAGACAGCGTCTGGACGAGAAGGACGAGGGGCTGAGATGCAGGAAGAATGGCAATGGTTACTCCATTTGACCATTAATTCATAACCAGGAAAGTCCCAGAAGTAGAGGGCTGGAAGTGCAGGCTAGCATGAGGAAAGAGATCCGTTCTTGATGCAGAACTGCAGAGTAAGAGACTGCATGAGGTACCGGATGGTACACAAGAGAACCTATTCATTTACAGAAGAGATGGAGATAGGCTTGACTCGGGAGACCACTGGCAGACGATATTTGGCAACTAGTGCAGGATGAATAAAGTTGTCTGCTGAGCCTGTGTACATGAAGGCGGCAACCTGAAGACTGGACCTGGATGAGAGGATTAAATTGACCTTCATGGTCAAATGGGGAGAGGGACGGACTTTGCTGCAGGGAACCCGCAGGTCGCTATCCCCAATGTAGGTCCTAGTGGTGACAGCCGATGAGCTGGAAAAGTAGTACAGTAGGACAAGGCAAGAATGTGATCTCGGTACAAGCAACAAGGTCAGGGCAGGCAGTATGCAGGCGAGGTCGGGAAAGAGGCAGAAGGTCTGTGTCAGGAGATCAGGCGGAAGAATAATGCGCAGAAATGGTAAACTCATACAGGACAGAAAGCAATAACTGGGAAAAGGTTGCTGGGGGAAGTGTCCCTATAAAGCCCTAGATCCCAGATGATTGGCCGAGGAAACTTTAGAATGGCGAGCACTGGCCCTTTAAATTAAAGGGAAAAGCGTGCACCCCTAAGGCTGGGTTCACACGGCTTATTTGCGGGGCGTAATTACGCCCCGCAATTACGCCGTGTGGACGGGGGCAGGAGCGGAGGGGCCGGCACCTCGTCAGCCCATAGACTATCATTAATAGCGCCGCGTATACGCCGCTAGAAAATGACATGTCACTTATCTCCCCCCGTGGCGGATTCCCCGAGCACGGAGAGGACACGTAATCCCTAGCTCTCTATGAGAACTGTGGCTTACCGTAATGACTGGAACGTATTCCAGTCGTAATTCGCGCACTACAGCGCGTAATTATGGACTGAAATATGTCCCATTTTAAGCCGTGTGAATATAGCCTAATGGTCGAGCACAGCCAGCAGCAAGAGGAACAGGATGCGAAGGAAAGGGCTGGTCTGGAGTGCGACAAGGAGGAGGGTGAGTACCGAAGCGGGCAGGCTGAGGTTGGAGGTGGGCATGACAGCGGGCCGAGATCCATAAGGAGGAAATCGAGAGCAACTGAGGACAAGTTGACAACTATATCGTCATTCAGTGCAAGGACTCTGAATGCAGCAGTCCAGATTTTTGCAGTTTCCCACTGCACTTGCATCCTTGCAGGTTTCCTTTTTTATTTATGTAATTGTATTTTGCATGTGACAGTACAGTATGTGCATTTGTCAACTATGTGCTGCCTCTGCATAAACCAATCCTAAAACTAATACTGTGCTAAAATGTGAGCTGGTAAGTACCTGGGGTATGACACTAAGGGGTTAACATGTATTTGTAATGTTCCACTAATTTCACCGAAGCTGGCACTGTTAGTACACAGCACATCTGATTTGATATTCAGCCAGTTCGGACATGACCTTAAGGCTTTCACAAACATCATTCATTTGGTTCCGTACTTTATCTTTTCTCCATTTCTAGGGCTTCTGGCGGTTCTCAGACACTGCAGCATACAAAAGGAAATGTTTTTACAATTTGTACCCATGGGAAGTCTTGCCCTGTTACACACACCACTAAAACTGCAAGCACAGATTACTGAAGTAATACACAGACAATGTCATTTACTCAGTGTAAACACTTACCTATATGAACCCAAGATAGTAGACTGTATTGCATTGTTAGTGGTTACATAACTTCCTGTAAAATATAAAACACAAAAATAATGCATTCCGACAGGCAATGAAATGTGAGAATAGCAAAATAATACCAACTGTGTCAACAGTGAGGCTTCATTCTTATTAAAGTACAAACAGGTCAGTGTTTGGCTGGCCTTGAACATGAAAAGCCAAAACAGAACATAGTTTTCTACCAATCTCTACAACTGCCACTTAAAACAAACTAATTGTGCTTATGGAGTATTGGGATATGTTCATACCTGGCATTTTCCATTAAAAAATATGCCATGCAATTAACTTTGTATTGATGTGGGTTTTGCTGCAGTTTTGGATGCAGATAAGCTCCATTCAGTGAAGCTAAGCCATGTACTGGGTTCCTACTGGGGCAGATTTATTTAGAATTCGGACACAATTTACGCCATACATAATGTCGTTCATGCTTTGCAACACATTTATGATGTGTTTTAAACAATTTCTAGACACTTCTGCATCTTTTTCCGTTGCATCCATAAAAGGGTGTGGCTTCATGAAAAGGGGTGTGGCTTATCATGCAACGCCGTCAAAAAATGTGCGAAAATTTAGGTGCAGTTAGTGACATAAAGGTTAGAAAGGTGTAAAGTTAGACTAGGCAGTTCAAATCTGCGTCAGATTTATGAACACTATGATAAATGTGTGCATGGTAAGACTGTCTAAACTTAATTTACACTGTCTAAAAGTTAGAAACTTTTGATAAATCTGTCCCTTTTGGTTTTCTGTACACACTAGGCACAGAAAACTTACCAATAAGTGACAAATAATTGATTTTTCAGCACACATATTATTTTACAGGAGTTGGGGAAAAACATACATTGCAGTTCACACTATAAACAATGGTATGTATTCCATTGAAACACTGGATTGACAAAGGGTTTCCTTCTCCAATAGCTCATGTTTTCTGCTTCATCAAATAAATGGGCATTAGCATGTCAGGTAAGAAACTTCAGAGAACGAGCAGCCCTTACTGGAAGAACACAAGCTGGTGGAGGCAACACTTTGGTCTGGAGAATATTTTCTCAGCCTTCTCTGGGCCCGCTCATCCATGTGGAAGGCACTCTCAACTGATTTGGGTTTGAATCCATCCTTGCAGATCACATACATCTCTACATGCCGATTGACTTCCCTGAGGTGTATGGGATCTTTCAGCAATGCATTGTTATATGTCACATGGTTAGAAATGTCCGACATTTGAAAGACATGTCCATCTACTACCCTGGCCCCCTAATTCTTCAGACATGAACCAAATTGAGCATCTGTGGGACCCCTTTGATTGTTGTGTTCACTCTTTGGGTCCTCTCCCACAAACCCTCCAGTAGCTGTGGGATGCAATGCAGTCATCATGGCTCCAGATTCCTGTGTCAATCTCAGGACCTTGAGTCACTTCCAGCAAGTCTTGCTGCTGTCCATGCTGTACACAGCAGTAATTTTGGATACTAGTTGGTGGTAATAATAATTTATAAATTGTAATACCCATTATGTCATTTATCTTGTATCGTGTTCACACTGTTGCGTCCAATATGTTGGATGCACCACATGTAAACTCAAGGACCACATTAGAAGACATCTTTCTGATGCTAGAGCCACAGTCACACAGGGGATATCAGCTGTGTCCCGTCATTGCATCTCACATCATGTTGGTGGTACGGAAACTCTCTCGGTCGAGGGTATCGAGAGGGTTAATGCACTACCTAGAGGAGGAGAACGCAAACGGCAACTTCTGAATCGAGAATCCTTTTGGATATTTACCTTTAAAAAAACCGAGTCCCCTTCAGGATTAAAAAACCAGAAGGATTTAATTCTACAATATTGAAACAATTTGTTATATGTATTTTCCATCCTGTTTCTGCTGCTATACTTTTGTGTCCTGTGACGTTTTTCTTGTGTTTGCACATCATTTGTTTCACATGTTGTTCCAATTATACTGATTGATGTTGTTTAAAAGAGGGTGCAATTTTTTCATTGTAACATGTTTCCGTTTGGGGGGCCAAAACATGTTGGGGGCCTAAAAAGGGTTTTAGATGCTCTTTTTTTGTTTTTTGATGTTCATTTTTAATTCCCTTAATAAACGGGGGATTTTTTTAAAATTTTCAATTTTAGCTGGACTTTCCCCTTTTTAAATTGTGTTTGGATTCCCTGGGGGTGCGCTTTTCATTAAAACGGGGGGCCTGGTTTCTCTCTTCTTTCCACGTTTTAATAATAGATTGAAAATTGCTTTTCCTTAGTTTGTCCGGTGTAGTTTGGAATAAATAAAAATATGCCACGTTATTTCTTTTAACCATTGCCCGCAAAAAAATTTTTGCCAATCCCTTTCCCTTTCCTGTTGCCCAACGCCCCTTTTTCTTCTTAAAATTTTTTTTTATAAAAAATGGTCCTGGGTTTTTTTTAACACTACATTGACAAAAGCAGAGGAAAAAGGGCCCAGTAAAAGAATGTGGTTTTTTTAAAGGGCAGTGGAGGAATTTTTAGTGAGGTGGCCACAACAAATATAAAATTATGACCCAGCAGTTTTATGTTTGATAGAAGGAAGCGGGTATTTGTGAGGGGGCTATAACTAGTCTTTATGTGGCAGGGGAACCCTATCAGCGTGTCTTTTAATGAAACAGGGGGAAAAACCCAATCATCGTGATCTATAGTAAGAGAGCGGGTTTCATGGTACCCAGTTTTTTATGTAAGGATGAGGGGCCCATGGAAAATGGTCTGTATATGAACGAGAGGGGGGTGGGAAAGGTGGTCATATGTGAAAAAGGGGGGTGGCATCAAATCTTTGGTCTTTTGGGTGGAGAGGAGGGGACATGTGAGACATTTAAAAATGTGAAGTTGGGGGGTGGAAGTGGCTGTCAGACCCTGATGCTTTCAGTTTGCCCGGGCCCGGTTCTATTGTCCTTAATGGGGGGGGGCGTAACTGAACTATAGGACCCAAGTAAAATAAAATTGGGACCCCAACCCCCTTGCGGGAAACTAAGACCACCAAAAGTAGTTTAATTGTGTTAGCGTTATTATCGAAAAAGTTGAAAATCGGCACAGTTATTATGGTGATCGGATTTTTTAGATATGCTAATTTAGGTAAAATTGTGCACTCTATTAAGATCGCGCCTTTTTTTCGGCGTTCCCTGTAATTTTTGGGGCCCAGCAAATCAGATTACAGAATAGGCAGGTAGATGTTGGGGCAGTCATGCGGGGGATTGTATGGTTGCGTTTGGCTGAAAAATCCTGCCCTCGTTTTAATAGAACAGGTTTTGTTCGCTCGTGTTCTCAGTGTTCGAGCAGAAGGGCGTGTCTCTGCTTTGGGCCAAACAGCTCAGCGAATTATTAATTTTTCAAGAGAAACCTTTTTTATGTGTTTACAATTTTGTTAGATTTTAATTGGGGTTTTTATATGTTGGTAGAGAATTTTAAAGAGGGATTCTGCTGTAAGTCAGGGGGGGGGGGGGAGGGGGGCCCCCCGCGGGGGAAAAAGAAAGCTTAAAAGGGAAAACTGGATAAAGTTCACCAAACTTGTGTAGACATTGCATAACTTTATTATTTAAAGTTTTTATTTAAATTTTTTCCCGGATATTGGGCAGCCTGAAATTATAGGATACACATTTTTCTAGTAACTGCAGGTCTTTTGTTGATGCAAAATCCACTTTTATTATCGTTGTTTTAGCGATTGTTGCTTCGAAATTGGGCGATGTCGATATCGGCACCCTCGATAAGGTTTTTCGAAATGGAGGTCGATTATGAGCGATGCCCTTAAAAATCTATGGGAAGCCCACACCCTTTATTCTTACCCAAACGGCTGGAGAAATAATTAACTCCACAAAAGTAAAAGGAAGTGCTAATCTTAGGAACACACTTAGGTTTTAAAAGCCACAGAAAAAAAAACACAACCCTTTTTCTATCCCGTTTGTACCACGATACCTTAAACCCGCATCACCCCAAAATTAAAAAGTGCAAAGGCAGTTTTTTGAACCTCATTTACTTGAAATGGAATTGAATATCCGTCCCGGAAGAGCATGACCCCAAATGCTGACCCCCCCGATTTTAAAATGCCGGAAAAAGGAGTCTTTTAACC
>JAODAL010044630.1:0-32689 GCA_025379985.1 Phyllomedusa bahiana | reverse complement strand
GCTGGCCCCCTGTTCACCCAGGGGTTTCCCTCTTTTCCCCTTGGGGCCCTGATTCGGGAATGTCTTGGCCTTGTGGCTGTTCAGGGGCCCGTTTCCTTGTGAAAGGGTATGTGCTTTTGTCCCTTCTGGCTGCCTTCGTGCCTGATCTGCCCTCTAGGGGGCGCCTGCCGTGTTGTGAAAAATTTCCTGGCCTTCCAGATGGGCCCAAAATCATGAGCCACTCCAAAAGCATAGGAGATTCTTGTAAATATTTCCCTTCCTTACCCTCTGCCATTGCAAGAGCCTCTGTGAGCGCAGTGAGTTCAGTTTCCCTGGCTGAGACGTGTGGGTGGCAATCGGCCTGCCTTGACGTCTCATGTTGGGTCCACATAGCATACCCTGTACAGAATTTGCCTTCTCCCCCATATTTCTGTAGTGGATGATCCAAAAGCTGAATCAAGACCTGCTGTCTCCTGCCCCATTAGTTGGAGGCAGTCTGGTCAGTGGAGATAAACAGATACCTAATCCTTATTCCCCCCTGTTGAATCTGCTCCTCAATTGGGAGAGGAGTAGCTGGATTCAACCCAGTGCAACGAATATTGGGAGGCATTGGAGGGCACACTGTAATTCGCAATTGTCTGACCATAGAAATGTATTTTGGTTGGGACCTGGTTCAAAATACCAAAAATATCATGTGGATTTGTTTATGTCCAAGGGGTTGTCTAACACTATTTCAGAGCATTTACCAACCAAATTTCCGCAACAGCCGCTACGGCACGAACGCAAGACGGGCTCCTTGCGTACTGGATCGGTTTGGCGGAATAGTATGCTACCGGCCTTTAATTCTGGTCCATGCTTCTGTGAGAACTCCTGTAGCATGGCCTAACCTTTCAGTGAGAAAAGGGTTTAAATGGTAGTTCATAATTAGGGAGACCTAATTATATTAGGTTTTCTAAAATGGTGGCTGACATGCTTCCTGGGTGCCTTGGCTTCCTTTAAGTCCAGCCTCAATACCCTTTGCTATTGTAGAAGTCGGGTACGGTCATGCCAAGGGACGCCAATTTAGGGACCCCTGTCTTCATCTAGTTTGGGTTTTCAGTCCGTTAGACGTCCATGAATGCCCTACAAAACATTCTCTGGGGTCCCATTGTGTCATGTCAAAATTTTCATCAGCCCAATGGTCTTCCATTTGAAGGAAGAAAGCTTGTTTCACTTCTGTGGGTCCCATGGTGGGTTACTCCTGTACTCCCACGTTCGTCCTTTTGGGTCCCTGACCCGGGTTTCATGGGTTTTTTTGATAAGGTGACCCCTGATTTTTCGTTATGGGACCATCTCCCCTGTGGCATTTTAAGGCTTTTAATGCACGGTAAAAATTTAGGGGGTAACTCCCTGGGGGTTTCATTTTTCTGCGGAGTCCTTTTTCTAAGTCAAGCCAGGGTTTGCCCTAAAATTTTGGGTTGGATCTTTTCCTAAAAAAAGTCCAAAGGGGGGGGGGGTTTTGTCAGTGGGTCAGGTCAGTTTTTGCTTTGAGGGACACCCTGCTCTGGCAGTGTCCAGGGCCCAATTTCCTTGGGGCTTATATGGATTACTTGGTCGGGGTTTGCTGGTGCCCAAATCTGCTGCTGGGGGCCCCCGGGGTTTTTGGGGTTGTTGGCACCCCTTGTAAAGACGGGGGCCCAAACAAGGGTCTTTTATTTTTTTTTTTTGGGAGTTTGGACGGGGGGCCACACCCCCAAAAAAGGGGCCCTAAAATTTGGTTTGTTTTTCCAAATTTACCAGTCCACCCTTTCCCGGGTTTCTGCCCTGGTAGGGGCTGGGGGCCCCCCCACTAGGCTTTATAGGGGGGGGGCGGAGGCTTATTTAAAAATTCCATCCCCGGTTTAAGCGGGAATAATATTCCCAACCCACACCGCTAAGTTCCTTGCTGTACTTACTGGGAAAAAAAGTCTGTTTTTTCCCAATTGTTGACAAAAATTGCACTACCAGATTAACCTTTGTTTCCTGCCATCTTTTTTAATCTAATTTTTCTCCCCCCCTTTTCCGCCAAAGGTCTAAAAATTGGGTTTAGTTTTTGGTTGTTTTGCCCCAAAGGTTTACTCTCAAGTATTTTCCTTTAATGGTTCAGGTTTATCTTTCCCTTGAAAAAAATTTCCTGGATTTTCCCCTGACCCATTTTTGGAAATTCCGTTTGTTTTTTGTCCCTTTGGGGGTTTTGGTTCCTCCCCCGGGAAAGGGACTTATGCAAGGGAATTTTTCCCTATTCCCCCCCCTTGGCTTCCCTTAAGAGAAGTTTTTCCTGGGCGGGGGTTCCCCCAAACCCCCGGGTCAATCTTTTTACCTTTACAAAAAAAGGCAAATACGGGGTTCAGGTTGGTTTAAAGGGGGGTACTGGGGGGCCGTTTTTGGGAACCCCCGTCGCTTTCCGGGTCCCGGGGGGGCCGGGGTTAACCCCCCTTCTAAACCCCATAAAACCATTTTTCGGAGGCAAAAAGGGTATTTCAATGTTTTTCCAGCCCAGGGGTTTTAAAAAACTTGCACTTACCCAATTCCCAACAAAAAACTGAAAACTTAGTTTGCCTTTATACCGAGGTTAATCATGGGATAGGGCCCCTCCCTTTCAGGGGCGCAGCCCATGTTTTGTTAAGAAAAAACCCCCCCTTAATTATGGCAAAAAAAATTTTGAACAGCTCAATTAAACCCCAAATTTTATACTCCCGGAATTTGGCAGGGTTCTTTGTCTTTAAAAGGGGGAAAGGACTTTAAACCAACCTCTTTTTTTACTTTGGGCCGGGTTTGGGGAAATTTCACAGTAAACGGAAAGGCACTGAAACCCTTTACGTAAAAAACAAAAAAGGTGTTTTTTCCCGGGCCCAGTAGGTTCTAGCGTTCCGGCGGGAGTGTGCCCAAGTGACCGTTCCTCTGTACGGTTTTTTGGGGGAATGCTCCCGGTCCCTGTTCAGGGGGCCAGGGGTTAGGTTTGGGCCAAATTTGAGATTTGTTTAAACCACACTTTTTATTTCCATTTCGGGAAAAGGTGGACAAAATTTTTAGAGGAGCTGCAGTCTGAAATTTCGTCTTTATAATGGAAAAAAAGTGGGGACAATCGTGGTAAAACCCATATAAGAAAGTCTGATGCCCAGGCACAAAGAATTGAGCTTTTTTTGGGAAGTTTAAAAGTTTTTTTAAAATTTTGGGACTTGCTCACTTCAGCACAAAGTGAGATAATGTGTAACTATTGTCTTATCTCTCTGGTCAGAGCGAGTTACGGCCAGTGTCTTATTGTCCGAATTGGTGTCCTCTGATTAGCAAACACACACATTGTTCAGGTTTCCTTGAAGTAGGTAAACATACTCAGATTGTCCAAATTCAGCTAAATTTCACAGTTAACGCTTTCCTGACTTCCATCCTTAACAGGGCTATCACTGAGGGCTTGAGAAAGCCGTCAGTAGTATCCCGCCCTCCTAGAAGGTGGAAGTCTTCTCTGTTCCCTCTGGCCGACAGCCCTGAGGGGGAAGAGAGAGATACCGGATGCAAAGAAAGAAAGGCTACACAGATCAGAACAGGTCTACGGTGCAGAACACCACCAGGCTATCTTCTAAATTTAAAGCAAAACAACATAAGCCCTACATCAAAACACGAGCTGAATGAACGAGAAAGAGAAACAATAGTCCCAGAAAGACATATGAGAAATTCTACTCAGCTGTCCGTCGCTCAGTCCCGGTCCTAGCGGGGAGGCAGATGTCTGGCCTTCTGAGCCGGGGGAGATGTACCAGGAGAGCGTCCTTTGTGGGGGGGGGCTGGCTGCCAGATTGGAGGTGGGGGAGGTGGGAGAGCAGAAAGTTCCCAATCATCCAGCCTTGGGGTAGGGATCTGAAGTGTCTTGCAAAAGTTCGGCAGGTCTGAAAAGGTCTTGAGAACTGCTGTTCGGCCCTCAGTCCGCGCAGAGAGGGCAAAGGGAAAGTTCCATCTGTACGGGATACGCTTTTCCTTCAGAATGGCCAGGAGCGGACGAAGGTGGCGCCGTTTTTGTAGAGTGTGCCAGGATAGGTCGGAGAAGATCTGAATGGGGACGCCTTGGTATTCGATGTGGCGTAGGTTTCTGGCCTTCTCCATGATGTCCTCCTTCACCGTGTGGTCATGAAGACAGCAGATGATGTCCCGGGGAAGAGGGGAGGAGCCTTTGGGTCGGAGCGCCCTGTGCGCCCTATCCAAGTTGATAGGTTGGGGGGGGGGGAGTTCCCCAGAATTTGGTTGAATATAGCGTTCAGGATAGCTTGCGGGTTTTCCTCTCCCTGGGCCTCAGGGATCCCCCGAACCCGAATATTGTTTCTTCGACCCCTATTATCAAGGTCCTCGACCTGACGAGCTAGATCCCGGACCGCAGATAGCTGTGCTGAGAGAGAGGGGTGAATCTGGGCGACATACTTTCGGGTGTTGTCATGGTCCTCCTCCAACATTTCCACCCGCGACGCTATTTGCTTGATGTCTTGCCTAAGGACCGAGACCTCCTCCCTAATCAGGGCCCTCAATTCATCTCTGGTTGGCAGTTGATGTAATAGATTAGCCCACGTGTGGTGGTCAGTGGGATGAGGGCTGTGTTGAGCTGGGGAAGAAGCAGGGGATCCCTGCCAGGAGAAGGCAGCACTGCCTGAGTCCAGAGTATGAGGTGAGAGAGTGGGCCTGGGGTCTGGGGTATCTGAGCCCAGAGGGGGACCAGGTGGAGAGTCCTCTGCAGAGGATTTATGCACAGTCCCATGAGGAGAGCCTGCTGCTTTATCCCCAGGCAGCGAGGGGTTAAACGCCATGATGGCTGTGGGCTGCTGCACGTGCTGAGGCTGCGGGGGGATGGTAGGGGCAGTGCAAGCTCCTGTACCTGATGCCGTGTCAGGCCTCCCGCCCAGTCTTGGGTGGTTGCGGTGTGCAGTCGGGCTGCCCTCGTCGCCCTGGTCTCCGGACGGAGCGGGGAGTTCTCAGGTCCCGGCGCCGCTGCCGCGTGGACCCGTGGGCCCTCAGCGGAGGAGTCGCGCTGTACAGGCGCCGGCTGTGATGGCGGGAGCTGGAGTCACGGCGCCGCGCGAGCAGGAAGAGCGGCGGCAAGGTACTGTTCCAGCGCTGTTCGGGTCCGCGGGATGACCGGAGCCCTCCGTGGGGTGTTAGGCAGCAGTTGGGACCTTCTCTTTCCCATCTAGGGCGAAATTGCAGGCAGGGCACGCTGGTGTAGATAGCCTGTGGTCGGAGCCCATCTACCATGCGACCATCTTGCTCGGCTTCCGTCCACGCCCCCGAAACCCACTCTTAGTGGTTGCTTTCTGCAGCTGCCATTCAGCTCTGATTAATAACAAATGTGCACCAATGCAAAGCTCCTGTCCAATCACATGGTCGAACCATAAGTATCAAACTACCATATTTTTTGGACTATAAGACGCACTTCGTTTTTAGAGGGGAAAAGAGGGAAAAACATTGAAGCAAAAAAGTGAGAGCTGACGTGTAGTTTTTATTGCCACCATTTTGGGGTACAGGCGACTTTTTGATCACTTTTTATTCCAATCTTTTGGGGATTTGAAATGAACAGAAAACCCACAATTTTTCCATGTGGCATTTTTCCTCTCCGGTGTTCAGCGGACGGGATACATGATGTTATATTTTAATAGATTGGACTTTTATGGACGTGGCGACCCCAAATATGGAGAACTTTTTTATTTGTAAAACTGCAAAAAGGGGTGATTTAAACTTGTAATATTTTATTTTTTTGAACTTTTTTGTTTTACTCTAATACTCATTCCCTTTGGGTACTTGACCACTAGGGGGCACACTTCCTTGTCCTATATACAGCAGTACTGTTGTACTGCTGTACATAGGGGTTTCATTCATTACCTATTACACCCTGCTATAGGCCGGGTGTAGTAGGTGTACATACATGGGAGCTGTGGAAGTCTGCATGAGGCTTCCTGCTGCCATGACAACTGAACCCCCCCACCCTCTATGATCGGACAGAGGAGCGATGCTCAGGGCTGGAGCTGGCTCCATCCCTGCATACTAGCGGTGCTGTACCGAGAGTGGCTGCCGGGTGTACTGTACAGAGTGCGGCCACCGGCTGTACTGTATGGTACTCAGAGCGGCAGCTTAATGCGGCAGCACTCAGTATAGCCGGTGGCTGCGCACCATACATTTGGACTTTAAGAAGCACCTCTATTTTCCCCCCAAATTTGGGGGGAAAAAGTCCGTCTTATAGTCCGAAAAATATGGTATGTATATATATATAATCTCAAGACATTTAAAAAAACAATATATTTGCATTGTTTAAAATAAATTCTGAATATTAACCCCTTACTGATATTGGACGTATGAGTACGTCCTAATGCCGTGAATGGGGCTTGTAGTGGGATCCTGCTAATTGCAGCAAACACCCGGTTGTTACAGCGCAGACACCTTCCTACGCTGTTTAACCCCTTAGACGCTGTGGCAAACATGGCTGCGGCATCTACATGAATAAGAAACGGTGCAGCGTACTGTTCCTCACTCCGACTGAGGTCCCCGCGGTGGAATCACGGGCTCCCAATCGCTTAACATGGCAGCTGGAAGCCTTGTGAAGGCTTCTATCACTCACTGCTATGTATTATGTCTCTCTACTTCCTGCCCCGGGCAGTAAGTAGTGAAACTGCCATCTTCGTACACCCTAATGCATTGACTATACAATATATTAGGTTGTAGAAATTATCACGCCCCCTAGTGGTGAACTAGGGAGACTCCAAGTCAAAGTAAAAAAAGAATGTTTTAAAGTGTAAAAAATAAATCTTAAAAGTTCCAATCTTCCCCATTTTGCCATTTTACCAATAAAAAAAAAAAAAAAGTTCCCCATATTTGGTATCGAGTCCGATCTATTAAAATATGACATCATTTACCCTGGACACTGAACACTGGAGAAGTCATTTGGAGTCATTTCAAGTCCCATAAAAATTGAAATAAATTTTATCAAGAAAGTCACATGTATCCCAAAATGGCACCTCACTCAGGTCTGTAGGTGTTTAGTACAAAAAAAGTTATTGGTTGCAGAAAATGGCGCCGGCGTAAAAATGTGAAAAATTTTAGTTGTTTGCATTTTATTTACAGTATCAAAACCTAGCGAAAATCCTACATGTTTGGTTTTGCCGGATTCGTATCAACCTGTAGAAAACAGAGAACTCACCATTTATACCAGAGAGTGAACGCCCTAAACACAAAACTCCCCCAAACAAGGCGCAAGGACGTTGTTCTCACATTTTGCCCCACTTGGAATGTTTTTGCGGTTTCCCAGTATATTCTATGGTTCGGTGAATTACACCATTACAAAGTCCATCTTGTCCTGCAAAATAAAGGCCCTCCCTTGTCTATGAAGGTTGAAGAATAAAAAGGTTACGGCTCCGGGAAGGCGAGGAGGGAAAAACGAATGTGACAAGCAAAAAAAAAGCCTCTGTCACGAGGGGTAATAATGTCTGAAAACCCAGGATTCCTATTATTATGTCCAGATACTGATAAATATATTGTTGGATGGGTTGTGACAAATAAAGCTTTGTGTATTGCAGGGGCGTTGCTTGGGTCCCAAAACATCCGGGGCTCGGGCCCTTAAGTTTTTCTGAGTAGGGCTGGGTGCACACGGAATTTTTTGCGTCTCATTGTGAACTGCGGATGTATATTTACAGAGAAAAACCTTTGTATGTAGGCTCAGGAGAAATATAAGTGATTACACTGCAGTTACATTTGGTGAAGGAGACGTCTCTGAAGAGTTGTTCTCTTTCTCTTCTTCTTCTCCATCTGTCCCAGACGCCATGACGTCTTCTACCGTCCACAACTCTTCACTGAAAAATGTACAAAACAAACATCTTAGACTCCTCATTTTATCAGCATTTCTCTACAATTTCCTATCTCTATACAAAATCCCCATCTATAGTGCCCCAAATGGTAATAATTACCCCCTTGTAGGTAAATATTTGGCCCCTATAGCCTGGTAGTAGCCCACTGTAGCCAGGTTGTAGCCCCCTCTAGCCAGGTTATTAGCCCCTCTATCCAGGTTACTGCCCTCTGTAGCTAGGTTACTGCCCCCTTTAGGCAGTAATATGCCCCCTGTAGCCAGTAACATGCTCCTTGTAGTCAGGTTATTAGCCCCCTGTACCCAGGTTACTGCCCCCATAGCCACATAATATGCCCCCTGTAGCCAGTGATATGCCCCCTGTAGCCAGTGATATGCCCCATTAGCCACATATGCCCCCCTGTAGCCAGTGACATGCCCCCTGTAGCCAGTGATATGCCCCCTGTAGCCAGTGATATGCCCCCCTGTAGCCAGTGACATGCCCCCTTAGCCATATATGCCCCCTGTAGCCAGTGACATGCCCCCTTAGCCATTATGCCCCCTGTAGCCAGTGTCTTGCCCCTGTAGCCAGGGCCGTCTTAACAGCACTATGGGCCCCTGGGCAGAGAGGTGTATTTGGGCCCCCCCTTCCCTTCCTACCACCCCCCCCCCTCCCAAAAAAAAAAAAAACCACTACTCAAAGAAACAAATATAAACATTACCAGCTCCGGTCACCATTACATGACAGAGACTTTAGCACTGATGGAATATAATAGCAAAATAACCCCTGACACCAGGGACTCACCGGAGACGTCCTTTCTGATCAGTCGTTCTCTGAATCGTTCTTTTTCCCTTTTCCTCTCCTTCCGTCCAGACCACCATGACCATTTCTCCCGACCGCCACTCGTCCCTGCAGAATGTAACGCACAAACATCTTAGAATCCTCACTTTATCAGCACTTCGCTGCTGATTCCTACCTCTGTTATGGGCGCCCCACATTTAGTAAGTAGGTAGTAATGCTGCCCACCATTAAGTAGGTAGGTTTACAGGCTAACTGTAGGTAGATATGCTGTTCCCTGTAGGTAGGTTTATAGCCCCCCTGTAGAGTGTAGGGCAGGCAGGGCCAGTAATTAGGGCAGGCAGGGCAGTATATTGGCAGGCAGGGCAGTATATTGGTAGGCAGGGCAGTATATAGGTGGTAGGCAGGGCAGTATATAGCCAGGCAGGGCAGTATATAGCCAGGCAGGGCAGTATATAGGTGGCAGGGGCAGTATATTGGTGGCGGGGCAGTATATGGTGGCAGGGGCAGTATATTGGTGGCAGGGGCAGTATATAGGTGGCAGGGGCAGTATATTGGTGGCAGGGGCAGTATATTGGTGTCAGGGGCAGTATATAGGTGGCAGGGCAGTATATTGGTGGCAGGGGCAGTATATTGGTGGAGGGGCAGTATATAGGTGGCGGGGCAGTATATTGGTGGCAGGGGCCAGTATATTGGTGGCAGGGCGAGTATATAGGTGGCGGGCGTATATTGGTGCCAGGGGCAGTATATTGGTGGCAGGGGCAGTATATAGGTGGCAGGGGCAGTTATATAGGTGGCAGGGCCAGTATATTGGGTGGCATGGGCAGTATATTGGTGGCATGGGAAGTATATTGGTGGCAGGGCAGTATATTGGTGGCAGGGGCAGTATATTGGTGGCAGGGGCAGTACATAGGTGGCAGGGCAGTATATTGGTGGCAGGGGCAGTATATTGGTGGCGGGGGCATTTATATTGGTGGCGGGGCAGTATATTGGTGGCAGGGGCAGTATATTGGTGGCAGGGGCAGTATATAGGTGGCAGGGCAGTATATTGTTAGACAGGGCCAGTAGTTTAAAAAAATAAATAAATAAAAATCTTACTCACCTGATTTCCTTGCTCTTCTCCTCGTCCGGAGCCGGTGGCCGCTGGCAGCAGAGTGCAGGGCCACGGAGCAGGCGCGCGATGACGTCATCACTTCGCGCCTGCCCCGCGGCCTCCTGAGAGCTGAACAGACAGGATCAATAGATCCCAGATGTTCAGCCTCGGCCGCTGCTTGCACCGCGCGGAGCAGGCAGCGGCCGTGATGGCTGCATGGTGGGTCTGTGACCCGGCCATGAAAGCCGTGTGATGAGGGGGCCACAGACGGCGCCGGTTACTGGGGCCCGCCAGGGGGAAACCCCAGCCTCCCCCGGCTGACGCTCCGAGCCGGCCGCTGGCGGCCCGAACCCCGGCTGCCCCCGGCAGAGCCTGGCTGTCGCTCCACTGGGCAGGGTAGGCGGCTGCCCGGGGGGCCCCCTGAGATCGTGGGGCCCCCGGGCAGTGGCCTACCTGGCCCAATGGAAGAGACGCGGCCAAGCCCTGTTGCCCTTATATGCCCCTCTAGCCAGTGTCTTGCCCCTGTAGCCATTATGCCCCCCGTAGCCAGTGTTTTTCCCCCCTGTAGCCATTATATGCCCCCTGTAGCCATTATGCCCCTGTAGCCAGTGTCTTGCCCTGTAGCCATTATGCCCCCTTGTAGCCAGTGTCTTGCCCCCTGTAGCGTAGCCAGTGTCTTGCCCCCTGTAGCGTAGCCAGTGTCTTGCCCCTGTAGCCATTATGCCCCTGTAGCCAGTGTCTTGCCCCCTGTAGCCATTATGCCTGCTGTAGCCAGTGTCTTGCCCCCTGTAGCCATTATGCCCCCTGTAGTCATTATGCCCCCTGTAGCCAGTGTCTTGCCCCCTGTAGCATTTTTTGCCCCCTGTAGCCATATATGCCCCCCGTAGCCAGCGTCTTGCCCCCTGTAGCCATTATGCCCCCTGTAGCCAGTGTCTTGCCCCCTGTAGCCATTATGCCCCCTGTAGCCAGTGTCTTGCCCCCTGTAGCCATAATGCCCCCAGTAGCCAGTGTCTTGCCCCCTGTAGCCATTATGCCCCCCTGTAGCCAGTGTCTTACCCCTGTAGCCATTATTTCCCCTGTAGCCAGTGTCTTGCCCCTGTAGCCATTATGCCCCCTGTAGCCAGTGTCTTGCCCCCTGTAGCCATTATGCCCCCTGTAGCCAGTGTCTTGCCCCTGTAGCCATTATGCCCCTGTAGCCATTATGCCCCCTGTAGCCAGTGTCTTGCCCCCTGTAGCCATTATGCCCCTGTAGCCATTATGCCCCCTGTAGCCAGTGTCTTGCCCCTGTAGCCATTATGCCCCCTTGTAGCCAGTGTCTTGCCCCTGTAGCCATTTTTTCCCCTGTAGCCCGTGTCTTGGCCCCCCGTAGCCATTTTTGCCCCCTGTAGCCAGTGTCTTGCCCCTGTATCCATTATTGCCCCCTGTAGCCAGTTTTCTTGCCCCCGGTAAACCATTATGCCCTCTGTAGCCAGTGTCTGCCCCTGTAGCCATTATGCCCCTGTAGCCATTATGCCCCCTGTAGCCAGTGTCTTGCCCCCTTTTGCCATTATGCCCCCTGTAGCCATATATGCCCCCTGTAGCAGCGTCTTGGGCCCCCCGTAGCCATTATGCCCCCTGTAGCCCAGTGTCTTGCCCCCTGTAGCCATTATGCCCCTGTAGCCAGTGTCTTGCCCCCTGTAGCCATAATGCGCCCAGTAGCCAGTTTATTGCCCCCTGTACCATTATGCCCCCTGTAGCCAGTGTCTTGCCCCCCTGTAGCCATTTATGCCCCCTGTAGCCAGTGTCTTTGCCCCTGTAGCCATTATGCCCCCTGTAGCCAGTGTCTTGCCCCCTGTAGCCATTATGCCCCTGTAGCCAGTGTCTTGCCCCTGTAGCCATTATGCCCCTGTAGCCATTATGCCCCCCTGTAGCCAGTGTCTTTCCCCCCTGTAGCCATTTTTGCCCTGTAGCCAAGTGGGCTTTGCCCCCCTGTAGCCATTATGCCCCCTGTAGCCAGTGTCTTGCCCCCTGTAGCCCTTTTGCCCCCTGTAGCCATTATGCCCCCTGTAGCCAGTGTCTTTCCCTGTAGCCATTATGCCCCCTGTAGCCAGTGTCTTGCCCCCTGTAGCCATTATGCCCCTGTAGCCAGTGTCTTGCCCCTGTAGCCATTATGCCCTGTAGCCATTATGTGTAGCCAGTGTCTTGCCCCCTTTAGCCATTATGCCCCCTGTAGCCATTTTGTCCCCTGTTGCCAGCATTGCCCCTGTAGCCATTATTCCCCCGTAGCCAGTGTCTTGCCCCCTGTGCCATTATGCCCTGTAGCCAGTGTCTTGCCCCTGTAGCCCTTATGCCCTGTAGCCAGTGTCTTTCCCCCTGTAGCCATTATGCCCCCTGTAGCCATGATAGCCCCCTGTAGCCATTATGCCCCCCGTAGCCGTGTCCTTGCCCCTGTAGCATTATGCCCCGTAGCCATTTTTGCCCCCTGTAGCCATTTTGCCCCTTACCTAGTAAAAAATAAACCCTCTTACCTATGGCCGGTCCGCGCGTCTGGTCCTGCAGTTTGGGGGTATGACACGTGATGTCATCAACTGCTTCGCCTCTCGCGGGTCCGGGATCTCCTCGGCCGGCAAAGCTGCTGGCTTAGGGGAGCCAGCGTCGAGGGGAGTGATGAAAGCGGCGCGTCACGCCCACTCGACGCTCAGGTGTATGTACGGCGCCGGTGGACCCGTACATCAGGGGGGGAGAACGGGGAAACGATCCTCTTCCCTCCTCCCCGACTTGATGGGGTCTGCTTGAAACGGCCGGCACAGAGACATGGCAGGGGCCGGGAACCCGAGACTCGGGGCACAGGGATTCTTGGGGGCTCGTGCCCCAATAAATCCCCCTGGGGACGCCCCTGGTGTATTGTAAAGGTCCGTATTCCTTTTCCTCACACCTGTGATACAAGGTAAAACGGCCGCATGTCCGGGGGGCGGCCAATTGCTGTTATTTTCCTCATGTAAAGGCCCCCGGGACTTGGGTGACAAAACTTCAGGGGTGAAGAAATAGAGTTTTAGTACGTCACCATTTTTTGTAGTGTTTATATTAACCCCTTACGCCGGAGCCATTTTTTGGCCTTTTTGACAAGCCCCTTTTTTTAAAATCTGAGTGTACTTTATGTAGAATAACTTTTTGACACTTTAACCCTATCCATTGATTCAGAGATTGTTTTCTGGGAAAAATTGGCTTTAAGTGTAAGAAATTTTGGTCCAAAAAAGCTTTTTTATTTGTAAAAATACAAAAAATCTGAAAAATTTAAAAAAGTCCCAAATTTTTAAAACTTCAAAATTTTCTGCATGTAAGACAGATATTTATTCCCTCAAAATAGTTTTAAACATCTACCATATGTCTTGTTTATTTTTGGCTAATTTTTTTAATTTTCTTTTTTTTTTTTTTAACAAATTTAGGGGGCTTAAAAATTTAGTATAATTTTCAAATTTCAACAAAATTTGCAAGACACATTTTTTAGGGACCAGTCCAGTTTAAGTTATTGATTGACCGTTGTTAGATACCCCATAAATACCTCATCTAAGAAACAAAAACCCCCTTAAAGTATTCAAAAATGTTTTAGGAAGTTTATTAACCCTTTAGGTGTTTACGGGAATTAAAGCAATGGAAGTGAAGTTTCAAAAATTTTACTTTTTTTCAGATTTTAAATTTTTTTATGTTATTCAAAAGAATACGGAAAATGGGGATCGGGAAATGCAAATTTAATATTGATTCCCCCAGATTCTCCCGTTTTCAGAGATCCCCATATTTGCCCTAGTGCTTTTAATTTGGCTAACCAAAACCCCAATTGAGGAGCCCCTACGGACCGGGGGGGTTCTCATTTTCTTTACGATTTTATTTAGGGGCCCCTTTTCATTTTTTGGGCGGACACCCTAAGGTGCAAAAAAATTAATAAACTCCCCTAAAAAAATACCCCAAATTGGAAACTACCCCCTTTAAGGGAAAAATTTTCCCGGGGGGTGTAGTGAGCAAACGACCCCACAGGTGTGTCAAAAAAAATTTTTAGCGTTAGCTGTAAAAATTTTTTAAAAAAATTTTTTTTCCAATAATCTGAAAATTTTACTAAAAATTTTAAAAAAATTTTTACAAGGCATCCTGGTAAAAAAACACCCAAACCTTTTTTAGCAATTTCTTCAATTTCAGCAAACCCAAAAATGTGGTGTAAATGCTTTTTTGGGCCCCAGGCAGGGGGGTATAAGGGAGGGAGTGTACTTGGATTTTGGAACGAAAATTTTGGGGGGCCATGTCGCATTTACAAAGCCCCCAAAAAAACCAGAACATTTAAAACCTTCCAAAGTCACCCCATTTTGGATTCAGACACCTATAGATCTCATCTAGGGGTGTTTTGTGCATTTTGGGGCACATGTTCCAAAGTTTTTTTTTTTGCATTGGAAGAAAATGGGGGAAAACCGTTCCGCCATTGTTTTTTTGGGCTTAAATTTTTACAACGTTGCCGTGCAGTATAAATGATAGGATTTTTTTACTTGGGGGTGGTACAATTCAATGAAAAAATTTTTTAATATTTTTTTTTTTTTTTTCTTTTTACACAATAGAAATAGGTCTATAAAAAATTGCGTTTTTATGTTGTCTTTCTGATACCCAAACTTTTCATTTCTGTAACGGGCTTTTATGGGCTTTTTTTTGTGGGTGAGTTGCTTTTTTTATTGTACCTTTAGGGGGGGCAAAAGCCACTTTGAACTTTTATTAAGGTTTTTTTGTGAGGATTTTGAACAAAAACAGCATTCCGGTAGTTTTTTTTTTTATTTTTTTTTTTAAAACAGGGGTCACCGTGCAGTATAGCTGACTTTCTAGTATTCTCACAGGTCGAAAAAATTTTACGCGATACCCAATTTGTATTTTTTTTTTTATGTTTTTTACTGCTTTTACACAAAAAAAAACACTTTTATTCAAAAAGGAAAACCGTTTTTGCATCCCCATAGTTTTGAGAGCCATAATTTTTTTATTTTTCGTGAGGGACTGTGTGGGGGCTGTTTTTTGGGGGATAGTTGACGTTTTTTTTGGGGTTATCTTTTTTGGGGGGACCAGACTTTTTTATCATTTTAAATCCTTTTTTGGAAAGGCGGGGTGAAGAAAATACTGCAATCCTAGAGTGTTTTTTATTTTTATTTTTCACAGCACTCCCCGGCAACCATGCCCAGTTAGCTTTACTCTCCGGGTTGATACAATTACGGCGATAAACCTATTTAAATTTTTTTTTTAATTTGGAACACTTTTTTAAAAAAAAAAATAGTTTTTTTTTTGGTTTTTAAAATAAAATTTTTATGCTCGTGCTTCTGAAGCCCTAACTTTTTTATTTTCCGTATACAGAGACGGAAAGAATTTTTTTTGCGGGATAAACTAAAACGTTTTTAATTGGTACAACTTTGGCGTTTATATGGTTTTTTGATCCTTTTTATTCCATTTAATGTGTCAGGGCACAAAAATCGCAATTCTGTGACTGTTTTTTGTTTTTGTTTTTTACGGCTTCACCATACGGGTTAATTAACATGAAAAATTTATAGGGGGGATCTTCGCACACGGCGATACCAAATATGGGGACTTTTTTTATTTTTTATCTTTTTTTTGGGGGGGATTGGGGGTTTGTAAAGGGGAAAAGGGCAGTGTATGTTTTTTTAATTTTTTTTTTTTATTTTTGTCTTACTTTTTTTTTTTTTCTTTTTCACATTTTTTTAATTTTCCCCATGAGGATTTGTAAAAGCAAATCCCCACTGGGAAAAGCAACCCTTAGATTGCTGTTTGAAGAGGGGATCTTTTGCACAGCGTTACTCCCCGTGCATAGGTGCCCCTGGCAACAGTGACACCCTCCCACAATGCTTGGGGCATGGTGACGTCACAGATACCCGGAGCTTTTAACAGCTCCGGGGGGGTCTGGGAGGGGAGGGCGAGCGGGATCTGTGCCGCTGCCTCGCCGTCGAAAGGCAGAGGGAGCTCACCCTTGCCTGCGGGATCATTATCGCGGGCCCGAAGGCGCGGTAATAGCGTTTTTCCCCCCCGCGGCCGGAGCTCACTCCGGCCGGGGGGTGATGGGGCAGAAGCCAGGGTAATTTACCGCTGGTTCCATGCCCCGATCGCGGCGGCTCCCCCCAAGCCCGCGCGATCGCCAGGGCTTATGCTACTCCATTTGTGGGAAGGTCACTTCCCCGAGGCAAATGCAATTTTCGCCCCTGTGGGAAGGGGTTTAAAAAGGTGTCAGGCAAAACGCGCCAATTGAGGGGCAACGGCCTGACTTAAAGGGGGTATTCAGATGCTGCTCTCCCCTTTCGGGGACTCACGATCCCCCCCCCGATACAGTTTCACAGTTTAAACCCCCCCTCCACTGGGCACGGGAGACCCGGGGGGGACAGAGGGTACCCTACTCGCCCACAACCCTGAACGGCTAGGAGAGATCTGTTTTTTCCCCCCGACTGGTGAAACACAACCGCCCGCCCGGTAGACTGCCACAATTCCCCAAAATTTCCCTTTTGTCCATTACAACTTATAAAGGACTGGGGGCATACTACACATATGATAATAAAAACAAAAACAAACCCTGACCACAATCACCACCACATAGTGCTGAATAATAAGCCAACCCTGATCACATATCACCACCACATATTGACTGAATAATACTTACGTACCATAACCAAATATCACCACCATATAGTGACTGAATAATATCACAACACCATGACCACATATCACCACCACATAGTGATTGAATAATATTACCACACCATGACCACATATCACCACCACATAGTGATTGAATAATATTACCACACCATGACCACATATCGCCAACACATAGTGATTGAATAATACCACAACATCCTGACCACATGTAACCATCACATAGGGCCACATGTATAAAAAGTGTCTAGGTCTAAAATTCACTTTCTTGCCGATAGCAGACACTCAAAGCGCCCTTTACATTTTTCCAGAACACTAAATAAAAAGGGGTGCAGTGATTGGTTTTTATGGGCAACAAAGTGAATTTTAGACCTAGACACTTTTTATACATGTGGCCCATAGTGTCTGAAATATACCACCACACCATGACTACATATCAACACCACTTAGTGACTGTATAATACCACCACATGGTGACTGAATAATACCTCAACACCATGACCACATATCACCGCATAGTGACTGGATAATACTACCACAGTATAGGCATGGTGAGGGGGGTTAAGAGGTTAGGGAGGTTGTATTTTGTCTGACACTAGCCCAGGGGGGGAGAGAGAATGTACAGCTACACTTTTCAGGGACAAACTTTCCCGAGGAACAGAGGACCAACCCCCTAGAAATTTGTTGTCTGTGGCCGGCACTCCATGACCTTTGGATGAAGGGGAAAAGAGCTGGATTCTAGGATTCTTTGGATTTAGAACTACGTCGGACCCAGCGTTGCATCTATTTATAAACTAAAAATTAGCAGGGGCCCTGCGCATAAAGGTTATTTAACCCCCTTTCCCGACAGATGGTCAAATAATATACTGTTTTTACCCCCTCGCCTTCCCCCGAGCCATAATTTGTTTTTATTTTTTTCCCCCCACATAGAATTAAGTGATATTTTGTGGGCAATGTACATTCTAGTGGTGTTATTCATATTTAAAAAATTACTGGGGGCTGCAAAAAAAATTCCCAAAAAGGGGGGAAAAGTGAAAAAAAACCCCCTCCTTGGGCCAGGTTTGCGGGTGTTTTTCTTTTACCAAAACGTTTTAATCTCCGGTTAAAAGTGATTTCCTTTATCACCTTTTACGAACCCGGCAAAAAAACAAAGTGGGTTTCCCGTCATGTTTTGATGTAGAAAAATCTTAAAAATTAAAATTTGTGGAGGATTTTTTTTAAACTATTTTTTGAATGTATCCAAACGGGGGTTTTAGGGGGGTGATAATTTTTGGGGCTGAAAAGGGACTTTTTATTGCTACTTACTTGGTACTGGGCCTTTTTGAATTTTAAAAATTTTTACTCCAAAGTTTATGGGGGCTTGAAATCCAAAGACAACGGGGAATTTACGTCTGTAAATTTTTTTCCTTTTTAAGGTTTTCAGGTACGGGGTAAAAGGGTGTTTTATTTTTTTAAACTGACTTTTTGGGCGCGGCACACCCCAAAAATGGGGAAATATTTAATTTTTTTTATTTGTAAAATGGCGAAAGGGGGGCAATTGCCTAGGCTAGAAGTGGGGAAATAGAAAACATGGCGCGATGGAAGCCTTCACAAGGCCATGTTCACTGATCAGAACTCTGCGATTGCGCCGCGGGGCTTCCAATCAGAGTGAGGATCGGGGCTCGGCACTGTTTCTCATTCATTTAAACACCATCTATGCTGTGGCGTCTAAGGGGTTGAACAGTGCTGGTTGGAGGACGACCTCCCCAGCTGTAACCAGCGGGTGTTAGATGATTAGCCGCTAACAACCGGTGGCTATGTAGCGGGATCGCGCTGCCCCTTACCGGCATCAGGACGTACTCAGACCTCCAATGTCGGGAAGGGGTTCAATAAATAGTTTTTACATTTTATTTTGTTCTTTTTTGTTTTTACCAGTTTAGTAATAGAGGATCTTACAGACGCCTCCATTAGTATTGCTCGGGCCTTGTGTCAGCCAGCAGTGTTTTTCGTCATCACAAGGCAGACACTAACCCCCTGTCACTATTACCCCAATACCCAATGCACCGGGGGCACTGGGAAGAGCCGGGTAACCGTCAGAAGCGGAACCTCTAATGTGAAGGTCCCCTTCTGGGACGGCTGTGGGCTGGTAATTTTACCACCTTAATAATATCAGCCTTCAGCCAAGGTAAAACTGACAGCTGCAGTCTCATATAATCAAGAAAGCTGGATAGACCATGGAGGATGGGGTTTAGGGGTGGACAGGGAAGGTTCGGGGGAAAGGGGAACAGCAAGGGAGAGAGTGACAAAAGTCACTTACTTTCTTCTGCTGCTGTGTCCATAATTATACTGATCAGCCCCCTGCAGCCAGTGACACCAGGGGAGCATCTCATGACACTTCCCCAGCGCCCCTGTTCCTCTGCAGCCTTTGTGACAACTGTCTGCACATCACACAAGTAGTGAACTGCACAACGCGGTCCTGGGGATTCAGGGTTTATGCTTTGGATTCCAGGAAGATCCAGAAAAATTGAGACAACTCCGAACTGTAGCACATTGTTATATAGTCCCCGTCATGGAGACATGAACTATGTAGGGCCCCACATTGTGGTGTATATTGGAGCCATGAACTATGTATGGGCCCCGCACTTTGGTGTATATTGGGGACATGAACCATGTAGAGGCCATGCACTGGGGTGTATATTGGGGCCATGAACCATGTAGAGCCCCGCACTGTGGTATATATTGGGGTCATGAACTATGTAGGGACCCCGCACAGGGGTGTATATTGGAGCCATGAACTATTTAGGGGCCCCGCACTGTGGTGTATACTGGGGCCATGAACTATGTAGGGCCCCGCACTGTGGTGTATATTGGGGCCATGAACTATGTAGGGACCCCGCACTGTGGTGTATACTGGGGCCATGAACTATGTAGGGACCCCGCACAGGGGTGTATATTGGAGCTATGAACTATTTAGTGGCCCCGCACTGTGGTGTATACTGGAGCCATGAGCTATGTAGGGGAACGCACTGTGGTGTAAATTGGGGCCATGAACTATGTAGGAGCCCCACATTGTGGTGTGTATTAGAACCATGAGCTATGTAGAGCCTGCAGTGTGGTGAATATTGGGACCATGAACTATGTAGGTGACCCGCACTGTGGTGTATAATGGGGCCATGAACTATGTAGGGCCGCGCAATGTGGTGTTTATTGGGGCCATGAACTATTTAGGGGCCCCGCACTGTGGTTTATATTGGGGCCATGAACTATGTAGGGCCCCGCACTGTGGTGTATATTGGGGCCATGAACTATGTAGGGGCCCCGTACTGTGGTGAATATTGGGGTCATGAACTATCTAGGGCCCCGCACTGTGGTGTATATTGGGGCCATGAACTATGTTGGTCCCTGTACTGTGGTGTATATTGGGTCCATGAGGTATGTATGGCCCCACACTGTGGTGTATATTGGGGCCATGAACTATATAGGGCCCCGCACTGTGTTGTATATTGGCGCAATGAACTATCTAGGGCCCCGCACTGTGGTGTATCTTGGGGCCATGAACTATGTAGGTCCCTGCACTGTGGTGTATAAATTTGGGGGCCCTGAACTATGTAGGGTCCCGCACTGGGGTGAAAAATTGGGCCATGAACTATGTAAGTCCCCGCACTGTGGTGTATAAATTTGGGGGCCAAAGAACTAATGTAGGGCCCCGCACTGATGTATAAATTGGGGGCCCTGAACTATGTAGGTGGCCCCGCACTGTTTGGGTATAATTGGGGCCATGAACTATGTAGGGGCTCCGCACTTCGGTGTATATTGGGGACATGAACTATGTAGGGGCCCCGCCCTGCGGTGTATATTGGGGCCATGAACTATGTAGGGGCCCCGCAGTGTGGTGTATATTGGGGCCATGAACTATGTAGGGCCCCGCACTGTGGTGATGTTATGAGGTGGGCTGAACGACCGATGTGCTATATACACTACAGGACCTTCCATGATGTCACAGTCATGTGATCAGGAGGAGTCAGGGAAACTATTTGGCCACTCCTATCATGTGACCAGTGTGATGTCACCACAGGTCCTTTACCCCCTGGTATAACCCTCCCCAGTAGGTAGAACAGGTAAAACTCCGCACATTGCTTGTTCCCTTCCTCATCTCCCGACCTGGATTACTGCAGCCTCCTTCTCTGCTCCCCCGTCTAAGTCCCTCCTCCGCTCATCCTCTGCTGCCCGGCCTCCCCCCTCTCCCTCGCTGCTCCTCTGACAATCCCTCCACTGGAGACGCCCCGAGAATTCAGAGCCAACACCGACATATAACACTCCTCCTGTCCCCCCCCCCCATACATCTCTTGCCTAATCTCCTGATACCTCCCCTCATGTAATCTCCATCCATAACCTGCCCCTATACATCTCTACCCTAATCTCCTGATACCCCCCTCATGTATTCTCCATCCATAACCTGCCCCCCATACATCTCTACCCTAATCTCCTGATACCTCCCTCATGTAATCTCCATCCATAACCTCCCCCATACATCTCTACCCAAATCTCCTGATACCTCCCTCATGTAATCTCCATCCATAACCCCCCATACATCTCTACCCTAATCTCCTGATATCTCCATCCATAACCTCCCCCTGTTGTAGCTTAATAAAGCTTTTCAGATGTTGATCGGGTTTTCAAGTTAAAAATCAGTTGAAGGTAAAAATAGCCAGGATTTATTCAATGCAAGCATTGTGAGACACACAGCATATATAACCTCATTAGGCCAATGCCAAGAAGTCTGCCCCCTCCTACTGCAATTCATGGTTTTATAGACCCCCTTCTGCAAGAATACATTTAGCCAATCAATTTAAAACATAGTTCCTTATACGCTGGTTTAAAGTTTAATTTCCATATGGCCACCTCCTTACTCACTGAAGCAAAGAACTTTTTTCCTTTAAATGTCTATACCTCCAGGCCATGTGTTTTTCCCAAACATTGGAGGAGGTGGTAGGGTCATGTATATTATCATTCCTAATACCTGAGTGTTTCAAAGTTTTATGAAAAGAACACAAAGAGTATATGCAAAATCTTATAAAATAAAACTATAGATATTAACCCTCCACACCCCCATACACTCTACCCTAATCTCCTGATACCTCCCTCATGTAATCTCCATCCATAACCCCGCCCCCCCATACATCTCTACCCTAAAACTCCTGATACCCTCCTCCCCATTTAATCTCCATCCAAAACCTTCCCCCCAAATATCCCTCTCCCAAATCTCCTGATCCCCCCCTCTGAATTCTCCACCCATCCCCCGCCCCCCCCATCCCTCCTACCCTAATCCCGATATCTCCATCCAAAAACCTCCCCCTCTTATAGCTTAATAAAGCTTTTCAGATGTTGTCGGGTTTTTAAAATTTAAAAATCATTTAAAAGGAAAAAAATACCCAGGTTTTTTTCAATGAAAACCTTTTGGACACACACCCATAAACCCCCTTCTTTGCAAAAGCTCAACTTTTCCTCTGCCCCCCTCCTACTCCCAATTCTGGTTTTTAAACCCCCCCCTTTTTACAAGAATACTTTTAAAAAACCCCAAATAAATTTTAAAAACATAGCTATTTCCTTTAAAACCCCGGGTTTAAATTTTAAATTTTTCCAAAAGGTGGCCACCCCCCTTATTTCACAAAAACCAAAGAAAATTTTATTCCAAAAAGGGTTTTTTACCTCCGGGCCCATGTGTTTCCAATCATTGGGGTTGGGGGTAGGGGGCATGTCTATTTAACATTCCAAAGACCTGAGTGTTTAAAAGGTTTGATGAAAAGCACCAAAGAGAAAAGCAAAATTTAAAAAAATATAAACTTTTGATATTACCCTCACAATATCCCCCCTTTGAGCAGAAAAGTGTGTCAGATTTTCTCTTGGTTTCTCTGAGTACATTCTCATGCAGCTAACCTGCATTCCCCGATTCCTGTTCCCTGCTTCTTTATTTCCCTCCTCCCCCATGGGGTTTTCCTCAAAAAAAAACATTACACATATAAAGCCACCCAAACATATTGGATTTTTTATGCCCTGAAGAGAAAAAATTTTAATATTCTCACAAGTCAAAAACAAATATAACTTCTTCTTTTTTTAGTTTTGAACATCCACCTCGATGACCACAAAAACATTTAACACACACATTATTATGACCCGTACACCCTTGTATAACCATCTGAAAAACCCTATAGACATCCATTTAGGGCCTCTAAAAAAATTTTTGTTTAATTTTTAAAAATTACAACAAAATCACCCCATCATGAGCCCCTTTTTTCACTTTTTTTTGTTTTTCTAAACCCTTTAATCACCCCGTCTTGCAAAAGAAACACTATTTTTTAAATTTTCCCTTTTTATTTGCAAATTTCCTACTGGATCATTAAAAAAATCAAGAAAATTTATACCCATGAAAAACTAAAAGGTTTTCCCCAATTTTTTTGGGCCCTTGTATCTGCTCCCGTGTATGCCTGGGAATGTTGTTTAATCTACATACTTAGGGGGGGACTAAAAGGGAAAATCGTGACAGCCTAGCTATAAAGCATTTTTTTCTACCCCAAAGAATAATCCACTTATTTTGCACCATAGATCATGTCTTTAGTAGATTTTTCAGTTTGTGTGGACTTATGTAACAATTCCCTACCCATGAAAAAAAGGAGAAAATTCAAATTTACACCCTTTTCATTTTACTACCCCGACCTCTAACTGTATTCCAAAAACCTACTTTTCGAAGTTATAAACCTTTTTCTTGGGGGCCCGGGTTCCTAAAAGCCCCCTTTCCAAATCCCGAACACCCCCATCGAAAACCTTTAAAGGGAAATTTTTTATTTCTTTTCCCCCTTTTTTTTAAAAAGGGTTTTCCCCTTTACAAAACCAAGTACCCCTTTAAAACCAACTTTAAATCCCCCCTTTAACAAAAAGGGGGGCCCCTTTCCTATTGCATTTTTTAATTTTTCAGGAGCCATATTTTCCTTCCCCTTCCCGGGAGGGGAAACTCGTACTTTTCAAATTTCCCCCCAACCCCCTTCAAATTTTAACAAAATTCCTTTGCCCCCTATCTGTTTTGGGTTGGGGGAGGTTTTTAAATAAAAAAAAACTTTTAAAATGTGTCCATCTTGCTATGGGTAAGATTCCCCCATGATGTTCCATCATTAGTCCAGTTTTAAAAAAATTAGGAGCGCATTTTCGGGGGGGTTGAAAAACCTTTAAAACATTTCCCCTCCCATTTTTGGCGGAATTATAGATAAGGCAAAGCCCCTGGGGTTTGCACATTATTCAACAAAAACCCTGAAAGTTATGTTTTTTCCCGGAACTTTTTCCCCGCTTTCTTTCTAATCACGGGAAGGAGTGATTCCCCTGGGTAGGGTGGTGGGGCCCCAGTTGTTTTTTTCTTTTCTAGTTTCATAAAATTTCCAGTTTTCAGCACAATTTTGAAAGGGGACCGTGAAATTTTGATGGATTAAAGGCCCTTTCACGTGTCTTTAAAGGACCCCCCAAAACCCCCAGTTAAGGGTTGGGGCTAAAAGGGGTTTCACTTCTTATTTCTGAATAGAACCCCCAAAAATTGTTTTTTTGAAATTTCTTAAAGGGGTTTTTTCGGGTCCTTTAACATACCCCTTTTCCATACTTTTAAAAGGTATGAGAAAAACCCTGGGGAAATATGGCCCTGTTTGGGGGGGAATCCAACCAAGTCCCCTAGGCAGGGCAGTTTATTTTTTTAAAGGGGGGGTTTTAAAACCCAGACTAAAAACAAAGCTTTTAAAAACCCTCTGACCATGGTTCCCTTTTCTTCCTTTTTTCCGTTTTTTACCTCCCTTTTATTTTAAAACTTTGATAGGGGGAAACCCCCCAAAAAGGGGCCCGTTTATCCCTAAAGGCATCCCCCCTTTTTTTCCCTTATTCCCCCTTTTGAAGTTTTGTTCTCGAGCACTCTGGTTGCTTCGGGTAGCCCAAATAAAACCCCTTTTAATTTGACTTTTTGGGCACTTTCTGCTGCTTTCTTTATTGGGAAGGCTTCGGGCCCCAATCGGAAAAAGAAAATCAACGCCAACAAAGGAAAAATTTGGGCCCCTTTGGGAAAGGACCCAGCGGCGAGGCATGTTTCCTGGGGGCCATTCCTACTATACCTATTCTGTTTTTGAAAATGGCATACGGCTGATAGTATTGGGGTGCGGGCCCTACTGAAGCCCCAAAACAACCCCCCTACTTGTTTCTAGCAAACATATTTCATAGCGGGGTTTTTTCCCGGGGGGGTCACCCCTTTTTTAAAAAATACCCTGTTTCTCCCATCCCCTTTTTTGGGCCTTCTGGCGGGGATTGAAGGGGCCTAAGGACATCAGGGTAACAGGGGGCTTGGTGGACCCCGGCCTGTAAAAGCACAAGTCCTTAACCCTGGCTTTTTTGCCGCCGTTTTTTCCGCTTTTTTTGGGTTTTTAAAATTTCCCCCCTTTCTTCGGGGGGGCAAATTTTTTATGTGTTTCCGCCTTAAAGTTCCAAGCTCTGTAGGCCCAAAAAACAGGGGTTTTTTTAGGGTTTCTGACCCCTTTTTGCATTCTTGATGGGGTTTTTATTTGATGTTTTAAGGGAAAGCCCCGGTTTTTCAAAGGGGGCCCTAACATGGGGGTTTTTCCCAAAAGTTGCCATGGTCGGGAAAATGTTTGAAATCTTACCCCCAGCCCCCTGGGGCCATGCCCCTGTGGTGCTCCCCCCCTGCTGGCCCAAAGAGGTGGAAATGGTTCAACCTTTTTTTACCTCATGGTGCGGCCCCGTATTCCCAAAAAGGGTAAACGGGGTTTTATTCCCCTACCTGGTTTTCCCTTTAAAACAAAAACCCAAAATTTTGAATTGTGTGGGGAAAACCTTCCCATGGGTAAAAACCCATTGGTTTTTTGTGGGCCAAATTGGACCATACAAGCTATTCTTCCTCCTCTTTTTCCATCTAATTCTTTCCCCTTTGGTTCTAAGTTTTTGGGTAACAATTGGTAAGTTCAAGGTTCAAAACCCCAAAACAGGGAAACACTTGGGGCATCAAAATAAAACCCCCAAATCTGCAGGGCGAGCAGCCAGGCCATAAACAAAATTCATGTTGGGATCTGAGAAAAAACATTTTCAACAAACAGGGGGTTTTTTTGAAAAACGGGGGAATCCAGTACAACCTCTGAGACTTTAAATTTATAAATACTTGTCTACAGTGATATTTTGTAATTTTAAAAAGGGGGTTCCCTCCCCACAGGAAATTTTAAACAGCTGAGTTATAGCTACTGGTCTCGCTGTGTCCCCTGTGACGGTAAGGCCTTTTCCTTGGCCAACCAAACAATTTCAGTGCCGTACAGCGAGAACAGCGTCATAGGCAGGTGTGCCCCCGGGCAGGGGTAGAGGGAAAATTTAAAAACTTTTAGAGTTTGGAAAATTTTTTTAAATGCCTCTTCTTCAGCTCCAATGGGGTGTGAACCCCAAAAACCCCTTTTAAAAGAAGCCCGTAAAAGCCAAAAAAAGCTGATTATATTAAAATATATTAAAAATATTTATTTTGAAATTGCCTCCCCGAAGTCCGGTTTCCCGAAAAATCTGTATTGGCCCCTGGTCAGGGGGCCGGCACCAGCTGACCCAAACGGTGTCCTAGAAGGAAACCGTTTTACAAAAAACCCGTTCTTGTCCCTTGGGGGCTCGGCCCCTCCCCTACAAAAAAAAACAAAAAACAAAACAGGATGGGGTCAGCCTCTTAAAAATTTTCCACTGTCATGGCCCCGATTGTTTATCCATGTATAATACTTCATAAGGGCAGGTGATTCCACTGTTTTCGCACTGAGGACAAAAAACTGCTTTTTATCTTTTGGTTAGTTTAAGTATTTAAACACTCAGGGGGGGTTTTTTGTTAAGTTTTCTGGAAAAAAAACCCCCCAAAAAATTTCATAAGGGGGAAAAGAAAACTAAACCCTTTTTTCTACATTTAAACCCTTTTTGTCCCAAAAAAGCTTGGGGCCCCTTCCCAAAATGGAACCTGGGTTTTTTAAGATTTTACAACTATTGGCTCTTCCCCCGGCCCGCCCCCCGAGTCTGGCAGCCTGTTCCTCTCATCTTATCCCTCATTGTAAAAAGGGTCACCAGCTGACCATCTGGGAAATACAATGGCTTTTCACATAACAAACAGGGAAAAAAAAGAGGTTAGCTAGACACAAAGAAAAAAAACCACAACTTTAAAATAAAACTAACAAAGAAAAAAAGGATCCTTTTAACCTTTACACAAAAAAACTTCAAAACAAAAAAAAATGAAAAAGGAAAAAAAAAAAAACAAAAACAAAATAAAACCCAAACCACAAAAACAAAACAAAGGTGGGAATTTATCAAAATATCCCCCAACCCTTTTGAGCTTTTACTTCCAAAAAAAAAAGAAAAAATAGTAAAAAATTCATCTCTTTACCCCACAAAAGAACACAAGTTAAAAAATTTTTTTCCTTCTCCACCCAAAAAAAACTTTTTGGGAAAAAAAAAAAGGGAAAATAAATTTCCCGGTAAAATTAAAGTGGTTAAAAAATAGAAATATTTAAAAATTTTGACAACTTTTGTTCCAATACCCAAATTTTTTTTTGGGTTAATTAAATGAGCTCTTTAAAATTTTCCACGTGGACTTTTTCTAAATTAAAACCAAAAATTTTAAAGGGTTTTCCTTTTTAACTTATAAAAACCAGATAAACTTTTAAAAACAAAATCACAACCCAAAAGGGTTAAAAAGAATATGAATAAAAACCCCTTTTAAAACCCCCCAAAAAATCACTAAAACTTTAAACCTAAAAGACAAAAACCCCCTTCCCAAATTTCCACAAACAAAAAAAAAATTCATCAAAAGTTCAAACGATAAAATGCAAATAATCAACGAAAAAACAAAAATGGTCCCCTCCCATCTGGAGTGGACCCCTTTCCCCCCCCCTTTGAAATCAACCTTTCTCTGCTGTGGGCCCCTATTTGGGTCCCAGAGTCACAGAAATGGAGGGTAATAAAACCTTTTTTACTGCCTTTCATCTCAATGGCATAAACCCCCTTTATTAAACCCCCTTTTATACAGGTGACAAACCCAAAAACCCACCACCCTTTTAATTTAAGAAAATTCCAACATTTTTCCCCCCTTTTAAATGTCCAACTTCACCATTTCAAAATTTTCCCAAATGTTTTTTAAAAATTCCCGCTCTTTCCTCTACAAATTTTTATTGCATTTTCCTTTTTAAAGATAATTTTTTTTTACTGCCCCCCGGGGGAAGCATTACTCATTCCCAAAAATTTTACAGTGTCGTCACCCCCGTTATATATAGCGTTAAAACCCCCTGGTGGTAGATTAAAAATTTAAACCCCTCCCTTCAAAAATTCCAAACCCATTTCACAAATTAGTTTTGTATCGTACATCTGATGGTTAGGGTTAAAAATCAAACCTCATTCACTCTCTAAAATATTTAAAAAAATGGTTGTCCTAAAACCCAAGGGCAGATTTAAAGATTTTGTCTGTCTGGCTTAACCCCAAAGGACTGAAATAAATTCTCTAAACTTTCCCTAATTTTTTTCAATAACCACTTATTTCTTTTTCATAAAAAAGCAAGACACACTCCTAAAACAAAAATTTTCAAAAGCCTATTAGCTCTATTGTTCATTCCTTGGGGGGATTCACCCCCCTCCCTCAGGGAAATTTCCCTTTGTTCTAAAAACCCGCTAAGGACACTGCCCTTTAACCCCCTTGCCGGGCAGAGACCTTTCACCCTTTCCCCAAAGCAGCCCCTTCACTCCCCACAAAATACCCGCAAACACCTATACATTATACATGAATAGAAACCAAACCCCTATCAAATCTTTTCACATTTATTTTTTATTTAAAAGATCTTGGGAACCCGCTTTGGATTAGAGACCCGGACGGGAAAACAATACTTGAAGAGACAGAATATATATAGTAAGCAGATATAGAATATATTTGCTTACCTTTTTGATTGGATGTGCAGCTGCTTATTCTACTCTTCAAGCATTTGATCACCCCCGGATAACCAAATCTGTTGTCTGCCCCACGGTGGAAAGAGCCATTTTGTCGTAGCCTAATAAAGCTTTTAGATGTTGATCGGGTTTTCAAATTTAAAAAAAATCAGTTGAAGGTAAAAATCCAGGTTTATTCAATGCAAGCATTGTGAGACACACAGCATATATAACATCATTGCATATGCTCAAGAATGTCTACCCCCTCCTACTGCAATTCATGGTTAGCCAATCAATTTAAAACATAGTTCCTTATACGCTGGTTTAAAGTTTAATTTCCATATGGCCACCTCCTTACTCACTGAAACAAAGAAACTTTATTCCTTTAAATGTCTATACCTCCAGGCCATGTGTTTCCAATCATTGGAGGAGGGGGTAGGGGCATGTCTATTAACATTCCAATGACCTGAGTGTTTCAAAGTTTGATGAAAAGCACACAAAGAGTATATGCAAAATCTTATAAATATAAAACTATAGATATTACCCTCACACCCCCATACATCTCTACCCTAATCTCCTGATACCTCCCTCATGTAATCTCCATCCATAACCTGCCCCCCCATACATCTCTACCCTAATCTCCTGATACCTCCCTCATGTAATCTCCATCCATAATCTGCCCCCGCATACATCTCGGGTTGAAGCTCAGCATGGGGGGAGCACAATTGGAGATGCACAAGATTGTGGAGACTTGCTTTATAGCAGCTAGAATACAGGGGGGTCGAACGTTCTGGAATAGATATCAGCAAGGCATGATGGGTACTGTACTCTGCTCCCCACATGAACATGTACGGCTGCTGAGGGACCCACTATTGCTGTGCTGAGGAGGAGCACATGGGGGCAGCAGTGGGACAACTTTTTCAGTTCTACATGTTTCAGATTTAGGATTAGTGTTGCTTTGTGCATAGTGACCCTGTAGGTTCCATTGAAGATTTTATCTAAACGTGGGAATACCCATTTGATCTGATTGTATGGGTGTAGTGCAGTGACAGGTACTGGGTGGAGGCGTCGGTGCAGTGACTGCAAGGAAAGATGAGCTTGGATACTGCATTGAAGACAGATTGGAAAAGGCAGAGTCTGGAAGTCTAATAAGTAAGGAGTTACAGTAGTCAGGATGGGAAGGCATTAGGGCAACAATAAGAGTTTTGATAGTGAGATAAGGGTGGATTCCGGAGATGGTTTTGAGGTTCAGAAAACATGGTTAGTAGATGAGGTAGGAGCAAAAGTTCAGTTTTGTGGAGAGGACATGTTGTTAGGGACAGCAGCCAGACGGTCACTGGGTTTTTGTGGTAGCACAGGGGTAATGCCGCCAGAAGAGTTTGATGGTCATCAGCGCAGAGATTGGGCTAAAAGCCAAATCTGCTGATAGTGTCCAATGGGAGCCGTGTAGAGAGGAGAGGACCTAGAACTGATCTATGAGGAACCGATAGGAAGAGGAGAAGTAGAACTGGGGCAGGAGAAACAGAGAAATGCTAAAACATCACAAAAACCCTTCATATTTGGTGTCACCGGAATCACACCGACCTGCAGAATACAGATAACACATCATTTATACAGATGAAACTCCATCTAATTAAAACCCTTGTATGATTTTACACTTGTGTTTATGTAGATAAAAAATAAAGCTATGGCTGTTGGAAGGCGGAGAGGATAAAAAATGACGAGTCAAAAAATTATGACCGGCTGTCAGGAAGGGGTTAAGCATCATTTCCATGCCCTTCATAGGAAGTTGAATGTACGTTCTTATAATTGATGTACAAATTTGCCAAGTAAAACCGGGAATTTATGAAAGTCTGACCCTTGTTACAGTCCCATCTGAATGAATCCACTGATTTCCTAACGTCTCACCTTTCTGGCCTACAAACCTAGGGACCTCCTCCAATAGATGACCGCACTCCTCATCCCTTTCCAGAATATTCCACCCTCTGGTTACTTTGTCTAATAAGGTTGGAGCTGATCATACGTTGTTATGTACATTTATGTTCCTGAGGTTTTGTATCCTAATGACGTCTGGTGAGGCCTCTCCTACCTCTTCATCTATCTTCCTATTTCCACTAACTACACCCTGTTCTGCTATGTTACCCATATCATTATAAACGAAAGCTTTCTGGTCTCACTATTTTCTTCCGATCTGTGGGTTTAGAACACATGGTTGTACATAACACGTTCCCCTTCTTACTTCCACATCCAAATATTGGACGGTTCAGACTCATCAACATCTCGTCAATCTGTGTCTACTGATCAGATATTGTACAGATGGGTCTAGTTCTTCTTCAGAGCCCCCCATGATAGAAACACATGTTCTCCATATCTGAGCTGTGTAGTTATGTGCCCAGAAAGTGGACAACTGGACACCGACTGTGCTCCAAATGCAGAATATATATGTGTAACTCGGAGCTGCCGAACACACCATCAAAGTCATATTCAGTCCCAAACCTGAAATAGGTCTTCATCAGTATTGGATTCAATTAGTTCATAAGAAATGAGGTGAGGGGGTTAGCCGGCTCTTAAAAACTCACTCCATTGTGCCCTCCACTCAGTACTCTCTCTCTCTCTCTCTCTCTCTCGCTATCTGTCTATCTATCTATCCATCTATCTATCTCTATCTCTGAGGTTCTGACACATTGATGCAATGTAAAGTAGTCAGTGTACAGCTTGTATCACAATATAAATTTGGTGCCCTCTGAATAACTCATGGCCATCAATGTGTAACTCACTGGCAACAAACCTGAGTAGACCCCTTAGGGATAATGGACAAATTGTGCCAAATTTGTCATTTACAGGCCACAAACTCATGTGTTAAAAGTCCCAAGTGTGATTGTGGAGAAGGTGTGTTACATTTGGTGTTATCGCTCTCACACTCTCTTATACTGGTCACTGGAAGTTCAGCATTGCCCCTCATGGTAAAGAACTCTCTGAGGGTCTGAAAAAAAATAATTGTTGCTCTATACAAAGATGGCCGAGGCTATAAGAAAATTGCCAACACTCTGAAACTGAGAGTGCAGCACAGTGGCCAAGACCACACAGCGGTTTACCAAGACAGGTTCCACACACAACAGGCCTCACCATGGTCAACCAGAGAAGTTAAGTGCACTTGCTCAGTGCCCTATCCAGTGATGAATGCTGCCAGCATTGCTGCAGATGGGTGGGGTGTCAGCCTGTCAGTGCTCAGAACAAAAGTCGCGCACTAAACCAAATTGGTGGTGCATGGCTGTCGTCCCAAAAGGAAGCCTCTTCTATAGATGATGCACAAGAAAGGCTGAAAACAGTTTGCTGAAGACAAGCAGACTAAGGACATGGATTACTGGAACCATGTCCTGTGCTCTGAAGAGACCAAGAGAAACGTATTTGGTTCAAATGGTATCAGGCGTGTGTGGTGGCAAACAGGTGAGGAGCACAAAGACAAGTGTGCCTGCCTATAGTCAAGCCTGGTGGTGGGAGGGTCATGGTTTCGGACTTTATGAGTGCTGCTGTCTGTAGGGAGCTACAGTTCATTGAAGGAACCATGAATGCCAACATGTACTGTGACATCCTGAAGCAGAGCACGATTCCTTCTCTTCTTGGCCACAAGGCTGTATCCAACATGATAACAATCCCAAACGCCTCCAAGACCACCACTACCTTGTTAAAGAAAATGAGGGTAAAGGTGGTGGAGGCCAAACGTTCCAGACCCAAACCCCGGACCCTCTGGGGGGTGGAAAGGGGGAGGAGCCCGGTCTCAAAAATCCCCCCGCCCTGTTGGGGTTTAAGGAAAAGGATTCCGTAGTGCAACCCGTGAAGCTTATGACCCCTGTCCAAGAGAAATAAGGGGTGCTGGGAAAAAAATGGGGGGGGGGGGAAAAAAAATATTGACACTTTGGGAATTTGACCCTTTTCACTTTATTTTGTTAAACCATTTAAAAAGGGCTATGAGTAAAATTTAATTTTCACTTCGCCCCAGTGTTGCATTTATGAAACTGTTTAAAATTTTTTTTGAAGCCCAAATTTCCCCGTGATTCAAACTGTGCATGACTATTTACATTTTAACAGCATCAATCTTCACTTTTCCCCTGAAAAAATGAATACAATATTTACAAAATGTGAGGGGGGTACTTTTTTTGTTGTTTTTGTTGGTGTTTTAATATAATATATATATATATATATAATTTTTTTAAATATATAAATATATTTTTAATATAATATATAATTGATTATTTCATTTTTGTACTGGGAAAGAACTCCGCCTTCAAAGGATTTTATTTTTTTTACAGTCTCGTCCTGGGCGGGGGATTCCATTTAGAGAGGTTTTTATTGACAGAACAGAGGGGTTATAGAGTGGATCTTGCTTCTA